>RQTK01000929.1:0-57879 GCA_003991915.1 Elysia chlorotica
TTATACATGTATTGGGACAGTAAATTATAACTCATTTATTGATCCCCGTACACATATACATGCACTCCCCTAGTGTCCGATCCCAATGAAGTTCAAATTTCTTTTTTCTAACTGAGGAAAACTTACGTTGTGCCATAAAGCAAACCATACAAACATTAAATGCACATCGAGTAGCTTCTTACGTTTCTAGAAAAAATGGGGTTTTCATTCTTTACTCGAACACCCCACAAGGCACTGCATACTTCGCATCCACACCCCAATATTCACACTTGGCCGTGGCAACCAGCCCCGCACTCAGGTAACACTTTCGGCTTACCACATATGCACTTCTTGAGCTAAGTCAATTCCTCCTATTCTAACATTCCCATTCCAATATACCCTTGATATTAGCAGTAAAAGTCGTTAGGATTATGAGGTTAAACATTTATAAATGCTACATGACAAGTCTAATTTTTGATAATTCAAAATGATAATATTTTCTGCCCAAGTTCTTGTCAACTGGTCTGTAGAAATTGTAGCATCGAATTAGATTGTACATTGAAGCAGCACAGTATTTAGGAAGAATCCTATCCCATCATGAAATCATGGTTTGACTTTGAATGTGTTTTAAAAAAGTAAAGATTTAAAAGATGTTTTAGCTTACCAGTTTATGTTTTGAAGATCATCTCTAACATAGCTCTATATACACAACTGAAATATTATTTCAGTCTGATCAACTAAAACATGATTAAGTGACTGGATAACAACCCTGATATATGGTTTGAACAGGTTTTACTGACAACTTTTGCCATTTGTAAATACAATACTTCATTTTTTTAAGATTACAAACAGTATTTTTTTTATTCACAACAGGTCCATTTTGAAACAAATTATCTTTGCGGATGTAGACATTTACTGACTTCTCCAACACTTCTCAGAGATAAAATTCTCATTTTCACAAGACTAAGCAGCCTTCACTTACAAAGAGAAAAGAGAAGAGATAAATATGCACTAATTTCGAGAAGTTAAATCAAAATGCACTGATAACATAAGACTCATTTTAACACACACACAAAAAGCAAAAAGAAAAACAATCAAACAGCAAATTTTCCAGATGAGATTTACATTTGCATATAAGCGTGACAAAGAAACAAAGAAAAGTAAAAAGACGAATACATGCCTTAAAAGGAAACTTTAATATTCAAAGTAACAAAACTTAAGATGGCTTAGCTAAAGAAAATCATGGTCATACTCAAATGGAATGAGAGAAATAACTCGGGTAGAAGACAAAAAATAAGTTAATTCCTTGAGCCCGTAACACTGCTTATTGATGCGCAAATGTGTCAGGCTCAAGGGTAAAACATTAATTACTTATAAGATAAGCCCTGTTTGAATGGAATCATGCAAAAACATTAATGTCTGTGATATAGTTTGAAAAGCGCCTTGGCATCTATTGATACTGACAAAAATGCAGCATTTGTGATTTTTTATTTTATATTTTCAGAAGAATTTCTTTTTTTTTTCAAACAGGAGTATGAAAAGTGGATGTACCAAAATTGTATTTTTTATAAAAAATAATTGCAATTGCAATGACTTCCCTTACTATCACTTAAGGTTGCAAATGGATCAAAATGTGTGGAAAAAAAATATATAAGTAAAAAATGATAGACACATTGAGTAACAGTAATGCACATAGCCCTTCACAAACTAACAACAGTTATTGTCATTGATCTATTCACAAGTTATTTTTATAATTACTGTGCACCGAAATACTATAAAGTACACAACTTTATAATACAGAAAGTCAGTTAAATAATATATTTAACTGTACATCCAGTGTAGTTCCAATGAACTAGAATATATATGCACAACATAATCCCCTTCATATACTGGTCTCACAAAGATCCTTGAAACTTTGGTGTAAAAGACAGTAATATTTCTGGATATTTCTTCAGCATAGAACTGCTGCATACCCACAGATCAAAATCTGTCTCAACTTACAAGTTTTGAAATTAATATCTGATTATCTTACCAGAAAAGGGATTGCACAATAAACTGTCCAAGTTTGGGGAAATTGGAATCCACTGAAATTTTGAACCAGTAAGTAAAAGTACAAAAATGGATTTTAAAAAAGGGTACACACTATTTTTTTCAGATTTGTATTCTCCTTCAACCTGCATACACCTTACTTGAGTCAAGTAAGACATGTCTGTTATGACGTACAATAGTTATCCCATGGCCAAGAGCAGCCTACCCCTCTCCTTCTCTTCAGTGTTTCTCTACAAGAGCTTTGATAAGATCCACCATGGCTGTGCGCTCTGCCATCTCCATCTGGAGACGTTGTGCTCTAAGCTCAAGTTCTCTGCGCCTCAGCTCGAGTTCCTCTCCAAGTAGACGGGCATGTTTGCGGCTGGTCTCCTCCAAGGAGCTCACCAGGTGTATCAGATAGTCCTCCTTACCATCCGACTGTTGTGGGGATGAAGCAGCAGGGCGTTTTTGACCTGGTGTAAGGAAAAGAGATGATTGATTTAGATGTAAAGAAAAGGAAGTAAAAGCAGATCAAAAGCATGCAACAAAGCATCAAAGCAGGCCTGAGCTAGAACTCCCAGGGATAGCAGAAAGTGGGCCGACCAACAAAGAATTGACAAAGAACATTGAAAAGGACTTTTCGCGATTGGAATGAATTCGGAGAACCTGAAGGGAACTTGCCAAAACTGGAGTGGTATAACTGTGGTCATATATTCCCACGAAATGGAGAGTCATATGTCAAGAAAGTCAAGGATGAGTAATAGGAGAACAAAATCAGGTTGTCCATTAAATGTGTAGTGCTAAGAAATAACTGTTCTCACAATTGATTTGAAATGCAATGAAAACTAGATAAATTTGCTCAGGAGGATTATAATATAAAATAAATCTCTTGCCTACAACCAAACAAGATTTCTTCGGCACAGATATAATGCAATAAGCTGACTTCTAGGACTGCTAGATGGGTTCACCGACTTATATCATCACGAGTTCAACATTAAATGATTAATAATATTGTTATGGGAAAAACTTATTTAAAGATAAAAACTATTCAAAGTAGTGAAAAATAATAATGTAAGAAAAGTTTGTGTTTAAGGATTATTAACTGATTATCTTTCCTTGACACGTTTGTTTCTTAGTCCAAAAATGAATTTAATTGCAGAGTTAATCAGTTAATAATTGTCTTACATATAAAAACAATGAAATGTCCAGGAAAAAATAGGCATTGAACTAACCTCTAGGACTACGAGAAGAACTTGCTGCTTCATAAACAACACCGTTGGGTATACCGGAAGTGAACACTTCATAGTCCCCTGTGTTATCCACATGTTCATTAATGCCATTGTCAGAGAATGAGTCCATGGATTGGGTGGATTCTGGAAATTCTATCTTAGGCTGAATGTTGTCGGGCAAGTCATGGTTGTTGTGGCTAGTATCATCTGCTTTCTCACCGTTTCTCTCTTTTTGTTTGATATGCAGAAGCTGATTGAGAAGCAATGCTCTTTCACCTTTTTCGGATTCAGGACATGAGCTACTGTAAAAAGAGGAGCGTAAAAAACACATGATAAAATAATGCAAATCGCATCTTTTTTGAAAACCCTGCCAAAAAATGGATCTTTACTTTGATGTGAAAATAAATAAGTCTTTCTTTTATTATGTTTTTTAATACATGTTAATCATACAATGATTTACCTATTATCAAACTTACTGTCCTTTATTTTATTTCTTAAACGGATTGAAACTATGAGAATCCTTTTTCCTTTCTTTTTTATCTCTCTTTTTTTTAAGTGTGAAGCCATCACCAAAAATTTTTCTTTTCAATCACAGATGTGTTTAGATCAGTAACAAGCAAGTTATCCTGCTAAAAACCATTTCCCTATCAGCATGCATGGCGTTGAGGAAACTGTGGCTCCTGTGAAACACCAAATAGTTGGCTGATACAGTTTCTATAATTAATACATTGTCACTGGAAAATCTCTTTGAAATGTCTTTTTGTTATAAAATGTATACCCTATCTTAGTTACTTGGAAGACTTTAGATCTTTGCTTTCGATTAAAAGGTGTCTTTCTCTTTCCTTCAACTTAGAGTAAGAGACTGTGGGTCCATGAGGTATGCAAAACACAATTTAGGCAGTATTTGTTGATATCATGTTTTTACTTGAAGTTGTGTAGCATGAGAACACTTTTTCTGTGATTCCAGTTGTTACGGTCGGTTGGTTGGTTAGGTTGGTTTAACGTCCAACAGCAGCATTATATAGGCTATATTACGGACGGGCCCCAAGACAGACGTCTGACAATTTTATGTGCTGCCACACACGAGACAGGGTGGGGATACCATGACACCGACCCAACCAGTAGGGAACGCAACAGCCAAGATTCGAACTCGGGACCTTTTGCGTCGGACGAAGAAAAAGTTGTGTCATTTTTTAATATCCTGCCAAAAAGCCTTAAAACCACCAGAAATGAATTGTTACTAACAAAAACAAACCCAAAAAACTAGTAGAGTGTCTTTAATCTCAATGTATACAAGAGATATTTTGAAAATAAAAGCCTGTTTAGTCATTTTTTTTAAATATACTGATTGATCGGAATAAAGTATTTCCGCGCTACCAAATGCGGTGTTCAGAAGTTCACTTTCCTCTCTATCAACGGGTCATCATGTTAGCAGTGCCTGAGCAGATTGAAAATGAAAATCTCACCTTGAGAGAGTCTGGCCCAACTCTGCCGCATATTTGGACACAAGCAAATGGGTACGTTCTCGCGCACAGCGGGGAGTGATGAACTGGAATTTTTCATGGAGATCAATGAGATTGTTGGCCACCTGAAATCCAGAAGACAGCGAGTTTATCCTTCGCCCAAATCTCTTAAAAATGGCAGCATTTTTTTAACACATTTAAGCAAAATGTAACCAAAATTGATCAGCACAAAAGATATTGAAATACACTCAATGTTACCATGCTCAGTGCTGCAGGCAATTTTATGCCTCTGAAGAAAAGACTGAAACTTTTTACGCCTTATCTTATCATTTAACTATGACATTACCATGATTCCCTGTTACATTTATATAAGACAAATCTTTACCTGCTTCCAACCACGTCCCCCTTGCTGCTGATAAACACAGCATGCCACAGCTTGTTCTAATAATAGAAGGTCACGTTCAGCATTAAATCGAACACGGGCACCCATCTTATTTGATTTCTGTGGGGAGGTAGAAATTAGTCTAAAGCATCATTTTGTTGACAATCTGTAATAAAATGGATGATGTAAAAAGATTACATTCAGAGATGTGAAAAGGATCTAAAGACCACAAACGGCATGATATTCACAAACCATAGCCCATTACTTTTTAAGTAGTTAGCAGAGCTAAACCCACTCCACTCAAACCTACGATATGTCTAAGAGTATGGTGAATATATATATATATATTTTTAGCTTTGGATCAACCTAGCCAGCGCTACTAAGCCATGGGTTTAAGTAAGTTGCTGTTGCTTGTGAATTTCAATGGATGATTTGCCGTCAAAGAAAAGCATGAAAGGATGAAGCTGTAATTGGCATTACAGTAGTATCTGTGTAAAATTTCTCTGCTTACAAACCCACTCCGTCTTCAAACTGGCTATCCCTGAACAAATTAGTATTTTTCTCTTTATTTTACCCCACTTTGAACCTGCTCTTAGCATCGGATGGATTTTTTTCCGAGCTAAAAAAAAATTATTCTTACCTTAGCCAGAATTGTGATTATTTATAGTAATCTGAGATGATAGGAGTAGTACGCATCAAACCTGGTATTAAGATGGGTAGGGGAGGGGGAAATGAACATACAATTACAAGAGCTTGTCATCATAATCATCATCATGCTAGCTTGTCGGTAGTGTCTGATGTAGCCTCCCATACAATTTGCCTAAAGAGCTCTCTGTCTTGAACGTCCTTCCTGCCTCCCTGGGCCTTCTTTGTAGCCATTCGCTGATGTCATCAATCCACCTTCTTGTAGGTCTACCCTGTCTTCACTTTGCCCCCCAGCTTTGCTCAAAAAGTATTTCAGTTTTCTTTCTTTGATGGTATTCAGAAGCCAATTTGGTAAAAACTTAGAGCCTGTGAACTCCAAACATAAGGCTAGAGGCTATAGCTATGTAAGAAGATCAGAGAAAATTTCCTTCCGCCATAGATCTCTTTGTCATGCTGACTCGTAGTACCTGTTAGTCTACAGACAGGTAACTAAAAAAGATTTCCGTGGAGGTAGTCAACCTCTTCCCCGATAAGTAGGGTCTGCTGTACCCCTTGAAAATTTGAGGACAGCATCTGTCATGCTACACTAGAGTGGGTAGGTGTCCAATCACTGAGCAGTATGCGTGACTGTTCATTCAACCAACACCCCATTTGTTCGATCTCGCCCACCACTGCTCCCAACTGCTCAATACACCCTCTCTCTTTCTGTACCTCCCTCCTTTCTATCTATCCTGTCATCATCTCTATTTTTTTTTTCTCTTTCTTTCCTTGTTTCACTGTCACTCCCTCTATAACTTCACCATCTCTATCTCACTGCTTTTTCTGTCTAAGGCTGACTGAGTGCCTATTATCTCAATCTGAATCTTTTTTTTTTGCTCTGAAATAGACTTAGCCTACTGGTCATATATATCTAGTGAAATGAAGGCCCATAGTTAGAATCAAAAAGACCATAAAAAAAACTTAGGGAACCTATGATTATGAATGAGTGTAAAAACTCCTTTTAAAACAGTTTCTGAGTTTGAATTGAGGTTTCCACCGTAGATCTAAATCTAGATCTAGATCTTTATCTAAATCCAGATCTAGAATCTTAGTAGGCCCTGTATAAAATTATCTAGGCTAGATCTAGGCCCTATCTATATCTAGATGCAGATCTAGATCTAGCTATCAAGATTTCATCTTAATGTGGATTTTTTACCTAGGGCATACCTGCTGAATAACCGAGATTCCTAAGAGTGATTTCAAGGCAATTTCACTTTTCTCAATCATGTGCCACAAAAAAGTGAAAATTGAGTTATGAATCCTGTGCGACTTGCGTCTTGAGAAGACTTCGATCGCAGGGTTAGAAGCTAGATATCTAATCTAGATTCTAGATCTCTAGATCTCTAGATCTAGAATCTAGAACTTGTGAAGTTTAGATATCAGTTTTCAGTCAAAGTTTGAGTATTGTGTTTTGTTTATATGGATAATCTATGGATGCTTGGTTTAAGAACTTTAGAAACTAGATCTCTAGAGTGTTATTTTCCAATAAGATCTAGATTTTTAGGCATTAATCAGGTCTCCGAGTCCCTGTCTAAGCAGTAAGCACCGGATTTCTCGCTTGGGTACTTTTAGCCTAACTATTATGGAGTTTTCTTTTCATCATTTAGCATTATCTCCCTTTAGAAGCTAGATCTACAACAACATGGCGTCGTCCATGAGAAGTTTTACTCTGTCCTTCAACAAAAGATTTACAAAAGCGTTAACAAACTTGCGTTTTATAATAGAATCTTTCAGGGGTATGCTATAGCACTTTACACTAAAGCTACACAAATACGTGATTAGAATCTGTAGATCTACTTTGGCGTTGGTACATCTAGATCTAGATCTCTCTCTCTCTGTCTCTCTCTCTCTCTCTCTCTCTCTCTCTCTCTCTCTCTCTCTCTCTCTCTCTCTCTCTCTCTCTCTCTCTCTCTCTCCCAAAAACTCATCGTTCAAACAATGTAGTAGCAAGACTGGTATAGACATGCAAAATCCAAAGGAGAGGAGGGAATGAAAGGTTGTTTTACAAGCTGAAAAATGTTAGAACGTCATCCAATGCACACTAAAATGTTACTAGAGAAATCGCAAAGATTGAAAACGGACAGTCGCCAACCGGCACGACTAGAAATGTCTATATCCATTTTTAGATATCAGGCCAGAGATTTCCGCTAGCTATAGTTGCGTTCCGCCTAGCATTACGGTTCCGCAAAGAGTCTACTGTCAGAACGAGAGAATCTAAATGGGGCTGATCTCTTTGTCTCAAAAATTTTAAACAAAATCTCACAGAATTTTTGTAAACAATCTGCTGATTGGGCTATTAAAGCATATATACAGACCTATTTTAAATCTTTTTGCACGAGCCGGCGTACAAGCATCATGTGACTTTTGTGAGAAAGGGTTTGGACTCATTCCTATCTTACAAAAAGATCTAGATCTAGTTTTAACGACAAAGTTAATGTCAGATAGTCGTGCCAATGTCTTGACCCAAAAAACAGGAAATTGAGCTCCTAAATCCAACTAGCCTAGATCTACCCTTAAATGCAATATTATCTCAGAAATTCCAAAAACATCTGGGGGAAGATTCTTCATTCTATCCTAAAATCCAAGACCAAAGCTCTGGAGTATATACAGGAGAATTATCCCTCTGAAACATGGCACTACGTCTACACTGATGGTTCGGATGAAAATGCAACCAGAAATGTAGGCTCATAAATAGTAATTTATAAAAATAGATGGATCATCTCAAAAACATTTTCTTGCAGGCAAACGGGCACCCAATTTCTGCGCAGAGCTCGATGCAATCCAGGAAGCAGCCACCCTACTTTAAGATAATAATAACACCATCAATAAAGACATTGTTTCAGTGATTGCCGTGCACCCATCCAGTCTATTAAATCTGAAGCTAAAATTTAGACTTGTTAGCAATGACAAATTCTGTAGGCCTGCAGTTGATTCCAGCTCACATTTGCCTGTCGAAAAATGAGGCAGCTGACAGGCTTTCAAAAGAGGGATCCTCAAAAGTTCAACCATGGACAAGAATATCATTTCAAGAAACTAAAACACTTATTAAGAACAACATAAACGATTTCTGGAAAACCAGAACAAACCCCATTTATTTAAAAGACAACATACATTATCTTGTCAGAGAACAGGGCGTTGCCAACTATATGTACAAATTAAAGATCAGCAGCAACACTTTCTTTGAATGTGTAGACATCCCTCAACCTCTTGGCATGCCACTCATCGAGGAAGCTAAACCAAAAATTTTTAAGATTTGGACATATTGAAAATTTATAAACGCAGAAATGAAGAAGAAAAAGAAAAACAACAATGCAGCAGTATCAATACCCACAGATGTTCTCTCGTGGTCAGTAACATCGAACAATGATCAGAGGAAACGACTAGTAATAATTATATAGTCAGAAACATTGTGGTGTTAGATCTCTCTGGTATACCAAAATATTTGTTGGCCAGATAAAACGAGTTGTTGAACTCATTTTCTCATGAGCCAAAAAGTAACACCAGTCTCTATCTCTTAAACAAGTACTCGATTTAATAAACAAGCAAGAGAATAAAAGTCAATAAAAATATGCCAATTTTGCTTTTTCTTATATACACCTCCATGTGTTTTAAAGATATTGTATATTTTGTTGCCCATTCACTCTTTCCCCTAGGTCCTCCTTCTGGGGCTTTAGCTATTCTTGGATCGCCAAGCTCAGTGCCTTCTCAGACATCAAACCAACACAGCTCAACCAGTATCCTGGACTCTATCTTTGATGGTATGCTCTATGCAGTCCCCAAATTCAGAAGGTCGCTAGAGAAAAGACAGTTCAGGAAGCACCGGTTCAGTGGCTTTATGGAGCATGGCACACCCAAAACAAACATTGTCCCTTGTTTGGAGTGTGGCAACTTTAAAGAAAAGGGGCATCTCTGTGGTAATGTTGATTTTAGGATGAAGGATTTTTTTTTTCTTTTTTAATCAGTCCCAATTTATGATTTTAGTTTTACCTTTTTAAAGAATTAATTTAATATTTTTATGGAAGCAGGATTTTTTTTAAAACAGAGTATCTCATTTAATCTCATTAAAACGATACTGGCCTGTCTAATGTATTTGAAGTGTAATTCACATACAACTCAGAGGTGTGGTCCTTGTTAATCTATAGTCTGATCATAAAGGGTTTCAATATGTTGGATTTTTATTATTGTTGTTGTTGTTATTACATGTATTATTATTATTATTATTATTATTATTATTATTATTATTATTATTATTTAATTTACTTAAGATTAAAATTATATAACATTCAAATAAATATAGCTTTCAAAAAGGTCAATCAAGAACATGTACCTTTAAGAGGTTACAGTTGATTAACAATCATCTATCATCAAGGTGGGAAATCATAATGGATATAGCCAGTCTTGAAACAGGGCGAATAATGTTTAAGGTGTTTTTCCAAGGTAGCTTATTAAATTTACACTAATCCCAAATCAGTATTCATTATGCCTTAAAACTTGATGTTTATGATTTATACAAAAACATTTCTTGAGAATATATACCATGGAATTTGGAAACCTCAAATTTTGAAAAGTCCAGGAAAAGCTCTGAGTGAAGCGGATTTCAATTACAACATAGGGCTACAATTGAATGCATCAATAATGACGGAACATATAAGGAAGTATATATATAGGCTACCTATTCCTCATTCCAGCGATCTTGCTGTTATTAACAAAGCAAACAACATGGGCCGCTGACCAATCAGATTTGTTCTTGGGTACATCGAGCATTGACTTGGGTGGGGTGATTCTCTTTCTTTATCCCCCATGACTCAGTGCACTAAAGACACACGATTGTGTAGGTCCACTCCTTGTCCACAGCTAAAATTTGTAGCTTTATTACAATGGCCAAAAAAAATTTAGAAACTCAGACCATACCACATTGGATAATTTCTTATTCAGTTTGTAATCACGCCCATAGAGTAAATCATTTATACTAAAGCCTTAGCCAGTTCTTTTGTGTATGAGTGTGGTAATTTTTTAAAATCGTTATAAACATAATTTAGTGCAGTGCAACCGAGTGCATATAAAAATGGATCCAGTGCGTTCACATAGTCCACTACTTAAGAAGTATAAGAATGCATGATTTATGATTTGCAGTCACCTTTCTGGGAAACAAACACTGGTTAGTTTCTCTGTAATCAGCTCTTAATGGTTATATGCTTTCAAAACATGAATTAATAATGCACAGAAATGTTTGGCATTTTGATAGAATGCATAGTGATATATCTAGGCCTAAAAATAAGTTTTTCTAAACACCAGAGCTGATCATGCTTTTCGTGAATTTTTAAGTCAAAAAAAAAATACTCTTCAATATAAAAATCTCTCTCTCTCTTCTTTCTCTATTATTCATCTGTCTTTTCCTTCTTCAGCCTTATTTATCTGCCTCTTTTCTCGCTTTCTCATTCTCTCTCTCCCTGTCTTTTTTATCCCTATTTAAGTATTTTCTTTTCTTTTGCATTTTGGGTCCTATCTCAGTAAATATGTCTTTCTTAACCATCTCTCCTGTCTTCCTCTTTTTCTCCTCCTCCTCCTCTTTCTCTTTCTTCTCTCTCTCTCTCTCTCTCTCTCTCTCTCTCTCTCTCTCTCTCTCTCTCTCTCTCTCTTATCCTGATTTTCTTTGTCTATCCCCTTTGTTTTTCTATTAATCATTCTTTATATTTTTATCTTCAATCCTCCTTTTCTCTGCCCCCTCTCTCTATCTTTCTCTCACTCTCTAAACCTGAGGTTTTCTGTTAATCATTCATTATCCTATCATCTTTTATCTTTCCTAGAATTTCCATTCTTCTTTCACTCCCTTCATTGACTATACCACCCTACTTTTTTTCTGTCACCCATCTTTCTTTATCTTCTCCCCCTCTCACCCCCCTTATTATCACTCACTATATGCCTTTATTTACCCATCCCTTTCTCTCACATCTTTCCTTATCCACCTTCTCTTTCTCGTCCAGTCTTGTGCTGTTGTTTTGTTTGATAGCTTGTACCCAAGAATAAACCTGATTGGTCAGCAAGCTTTGTTAACACTAAAGCCGGCCAATAATTGCTGTAAATCATCGCTTTGCGATCATTTTTAGCCATGTGTTAAGGAGAGAAAGTAGAACATCTTGTAAAAATTGGAAATGAAAATGAAACAGGGTAAAATGCAATATCATGAAAAGTGGCTAATAGTAGGACAAAAGACAGATGCACTGAAAGTGATGAGGGAAAGAGGTGCCTGGATGGATTGAATCAAGACAATTTAACTACGAAAAAATATTTTGATTTCAAGAAAGACACAGAGAGAAAAATAACCTACTCTTTTGCAAAATTCAGTTCAGATGAGAAATATGAATTATCATATTTTGTTTTTTTTTTAGGTTTCCACAGTACAAATAGTTACCATTTTAATTAGATAAATGGTTTTCCTTATACAAAACAGGTTATCACTATGAAAAGTCTTTAAAATAATTGTTATTGATTGTATTTGCATTATTTCGGATACAATTTTATGTATAATCAAATTTCTGCTCCATTCCTTGTTGATATTAAAATTTCTGAAAAAAGGGCATATTCATAGTGTGTGCTTTCCTATTAAGCTTTATTTTTCCTGCTGTGAATATGACTTTGTATGCTGGTAAATCCAAATTTTGGGCACCCAATGAAATTTTTTTTTTTCATTTGCTATACCAATGTTTGTTGTCAATGAAAGAAAAAGACAGTCGGCCATCTGGCATTCTGTTGCTTATCCTTAACTGAACATCAACAATTATAAAGCAATTTTCTTTTAATAGTGGCATAATTGCATAGGGGACAATAATTTATATGGTATATTTAAATGTCTTGATCTTATCAAAATGTACATCAGTTCCTTTTTTTTTCTCCCCAGAGCATTGCTATAATAGAGTGCGTGCAGAGACCAATGACATGCAAGCAAAAATGGGTGATGATTTAAAATTCGATGTCCCAAGATCAGAGATGGAGTTCGTTTATGAAAATGAAAAACCAACCCAAGGAACATATGTTGTAAAAATGACCAAACCTCGTCCAGACTGGTTTCCAAGGAGATTGTTGAATAAAACTGGCTCATAGCCCCTCGAAAATGCATTTTGTAATCTTGTTATCGTTGACAAAACTTTTTTTAAATTATTTTTTGCTTCAATGACATGGAATTTATAGTAGTTATCTGCTTGGGATACACTATAGCTTCATAAAAACTGTGTCCACCGCACCAATTCTTTTTTTTTTTTTTTTTTTTTTTTTTTTTCAGTCACTGATTAATCACTTGTTTAAAACACAACAAATGTGGCCTTTCAGTTTGATCTCAGGGCTAGCCCTAGGCACCAGCGCTGGTGGGCGGATTGGCCATCAATCATCTGTCAAGCCTGGTCCAGCGCGCTGTGTGTGGAATGTGCCTGTGCATAGAGCCAGGCACCCAATACAGTGGTCTTCCCCTAAAAATCCTCCCTGCGGGAGACAAGAAAAGCGGGTTCTTACATTTATTTCGAAAGGAGTGTTACTGAGTACATGCCAAGTTGCCCAATTGCTTTATCAAACTTGTTTGTGGTAACATAAACCTTGTTCAAGTCCCTCCTACTCTTTAAGTGATTGAATGCCCAGTCTCTCGTAACCAAGCGATTGTGCCCACCTATGATTCTTAGTCTAGAGCAGACAGCTCCATGTTAAACCTTGATTTTTTAAGCCACTATACTTATAGGTGCTAGGAGTTCGCATGACAAAATCATGATGGAAAAAATTTCTTTGATTTAATAGCAGATGGCTCTTCCCCCTAGTCCCATCGCACAGACTGATGTGTGCACAGTTCCTAGCGGGGTTTTTTTATTAAGTTCTACATTCAAGGCTCTGCTTGAGGGGAAAAGAATTTGATTTGGCAAGTTTAAAAAAACTAGATAGATAGAGAGAGAACAAACGACTTTTAAAAAGTTTAACAAGGAATCGTATGAAGGCACCTTGCGTGAATGGTCAACTCCCACTTTCTTGTCAGTAGAATAACCATGATTTTCAGTCTATAGCAGCCAGTTGTTCACACCTACATGTCAAACTTTTGTGTTCCCTGCCCATAAACTAAAAAGTGCGGGAAGTTGAAAAGGAAGATTTGTTTGATTTCGACCAGGTGGATTACTAGTGTTACCTCACTTTACAGCAGTGTACACATCTTCTCACGGTTTAAGAACTATTTAAACAGTCAACGCTCTTGTTAAAAGATCAGAATTTTTGAGGAAATTAAATTGGAACATACAGCGATACTGTTGGATATTACGTTCACTTAGACATTTACGCCACTGTGAGAGAGGGAGAGAGAGAGAGAGAAAGAAGGAAAGAAAAAATAAAGAGATAGAGGTAGGAGAGAGTTGGGAGAAAAAGAAAGAATAGTGAGATAGAGAAGGGGTAGGAGGAAACGAGAGAGAAGGAAAAGAACAAGAGAGAGAAAAAAAGCATGCATCCTTTCAGAGTCTGTCAACAATTTCGTCAGTTAACATCTCAATTTAAAAGTAACTAAAACTCTTTGTTTCTTGACTGTAGACCCACAGGGGCCACTAGTTGGCGTGACAGATGACGGCAGGAAGATTTATCTGATCTTTTTACATGACACGATAGCCTAGTCTACCGTTTGTTAAGGTTCACAAGCGGCTTGTGTATGTTTGCCCCTCCCCCAACTACCCGCTCACTCCTCTCACCCATCTGATCGCGTGTATTCAGACACGCTCCCATCAGTCTTAGATCACCATGCTGGGGAAGTGAAAGAGGGTTAGCTTGAGAAAAAAAAATTTGTATTTATATCTAGCTCTGTTAAAACGTTTTCTTACACTTAATACGAGGCCAGAAGCGGGTGGGTAGGGGTGTTGATTAAAGAGAAAGAATTATGTTTCATAGGGCCAGCGGGTTCGAAGACGGAGTGGGTTCGTAAGTGGAAAGTTCTTATGCGGAGACCCCTGTATTTCTCTTATGTGCCTAATTTTGCACCCCCATTAACTTACAAAGACAAAATGCATGATTCTTGGATTCATTTTAAAGTCCTAAACTTTGCCAATGAGGCGCACTTATTTGTTTCTTGATATCTTTATCTAAGTTTATGTTACTTTATTACAAAAGGATAAATGTGTTGTGTTTTGATAACAGGTGTAGCCAGCAAATTTTTTATTGTTTTAACTTTAGCACTTCAATTATTATAAACCAATCGATATTTTCTTTTAAGAAAATATAAACCCAGTTAATGCAGATCCAAAGAACATTGACAGACTTGGAACACATGTATGACCAGTATACCATCTACCTTACCGACTTAGCATATGCAGTTTATGCATAATTCACTTGGCCTACTGACACAGACAGAAATAATTCAAAGTACTTTATTCATTGCCATGCCGTTGCAGTAAACTTATCCAGCCCTGAACGGATAAAATTACCTGGATTATAAACGCCCATTTGCTTGAATCTGATCTATATCATCGCAATGTGACACTTCTATTCAAAACTAACTTTACAAGTCGCATTAATTTTTTTCTGAAGTATTGATCAGTTTTGTGTTTTGTATGGTTAAAATGTATTGACACTGTATTTAAGAAAATCAGTGTCTTATAACACATCACACTAACTCTGAGATTGATCGATGGGCTCTGTTTCTCTCTGTGGGTTTAACATATTCCTAAGTTCCTCTGCGGGATCCTATACGGTGATCAATTGGCTAGATCTCACCTAAGGCAATTTATCTCATAGACACACCCAATCCACTCCAACTCTCAGCTCAATGATTCATATCTTTTTATAATCTAATCTCGACCAGATCCCTGATCTCTTTCTCTAGACCTAGTGGCTACAGGTACATCTGTTAGGTAAACACATTTGCTGATCAGACACTCTGTAGCTAGAAACAGCTTGCCTTTAGAGGAGAAAAATTGATAGGCGAATTTTAACATTTATTTGTTTGACCTCAGTCAGACATATTTTTATAATTATTCTTAAACTTAAGCACAGGTTTATTAAAAATAATCTTTGGTTTGATCAAGATTTTAAGATATTTGCATGATTTTATAAGGTGAAACAAGCTTCAGTCTGAATAAATTTTTGCAAGAATAATATATTATTAACTTAGAATCTATTGTGTCTCATAAAATCTAAAAGGCATAGAAAAAATATTATCTTGTGGAGCTTGCTTAGTTGTTTGAAGCTGCAGTTGTGTTAACAGAAAATTGATTACTTTATAAGTGGTACATGCATGTCATAACTTACCAGTACATGTATCAAACTCTAATAAAACTCGATTTAAGACAAAGTTAACTCAATGATTGTTATGCTGCTGCTGTTGAGTATGAGCTGCTTATTTATAGATGTACCCAACTCAGTTACTGACGTTAGGTCACTTGCTTTCAGGTATTAAGACTGCATTATAATTTTTAATTTTTTTTTATATCAAGTCCCATAAACTGTTTTCGAAAGCTTTTATAGTGGCAATGTACAGAGTTATATGTGAAAAGGCATAAGCTTATAAATTATTCAATACAGTACAATGTCAGAATTATAAGATGACAATTCATTGTTTGTCAATCCCCTCCCTTCACTGCTCATCATTGTTCAGTCTTAGGTCCTCATCTTCCACAGTTCTTATATACAATTTAACTGCATTTCAGTTACTGTTTATGGCTTGTGGGAGAACTTGATCTTTTGTTGCGGTTTAATTCCAACTAGTGTCTCTAAGTAACTAGGAACTTTGAAGTTTTCTGGCATCTCTGGTTCATTGAACTCGAGGGTGGGTATGAGATGGTGAAACAGACATGTTTATTAAGACAAAGAAGAAATATTGTAAATTTGTGTCCAAATTCCAATTGTATCGTTGAATAAAGGGTGCTTTTTAAGTCACTCCAAGTTCATAGGATCATAATTCGTATTGTATTTCTAACCCTTTTAACAAGCTGATGCAAACCAACAGGCAGTATCAGGTATTTCCTTACTCTACTCCTGTTAATCTAAAGAGGTCAGTTTTAAGTTTTGGGCATGCCATTCAATTGGCATCCATCTCCTCCGCCTAAACATAAAGCAGTTTCAGCAACTGATTAATAGAATCTGTTGTTTAACAATGATTTTTTTTTCCATCTGTCTTGTAATGAAACGTTGACTCGGAGAAAAAAAATTTTTGGTGCTGATACTGCATCATAACTAGTTTTTATTCAAGTATGATCATAGCATTAGCACTAAATGTTTCTAAAGCTATTATTTTCCCTTTGACAAGGGATTCATTCAAATTCGTGTAATTTAACTTAAAATACAGAATCACCTAAAAAGAAGAGAGAAAAAAATAGATTTTTTAAAACATATCTTTTGAATTCTTTAATGTCACTCCTTGAAATCACAGGTCCATAACAGAATTTTAATCTGTACATTCAAAATAACATTAATCCTGGCACAATTATCAAACACAATTTCAATAAAGAAAAGAAAAACAATAACAAAATTATGGTTTTACACATGTATAAATAAAATTAATTATATACTCTCTGGAAAACATTTTATTTTCTGTATCCTTCGAATCCATTCACTCATATTTTTACACAGATCAACCATGTATTAGAAAAAAGAGAGAACTTGTAAAATCTAGTGACACATATATTTTAAGATCAACAAAAACTTTACATTTATAAGGATAATGAGACATCTGTTTAGACATTCTCTAACTAGTAACAATTACTTGTGCTGTGACAGGAATATTTCCTTTTGCTGCCAGGCAACCTAATTATATGCTATGATGATGTATGTCTTTTTTGTCAAATTTTATTGCAATGACATGTCTAGCAATAAAAATTCAATGAGTCATATGGTGCAAAAGATGTAGATTCTACACTTTCAGACACTGGGACTGTGGCTTTTTTATCTGGAATTTTTCAAAGATGTCACACAAATACTAGGAAAAGCTTTAATGCTTATCAATATTGCTGTTAACCTTGATGCTTTTCCTTGTGCGTAGTCATGCGTTATATATACCATTTACACAGGTAAAACAATTAGAAGCTTAACTTTCATTGTTTCAATATTACTGATAAATCATTGTGACCAGGATTTAGACATTTAATTTTCATCTCATTAAGACAAGATTGCCTTTCTGTCCATTCTTATGATTTTTCAAATGTAGGTTAAAATTTCAACATCAGTGGTTATTATTTGAAGTTCAATATATTGAGTATGATTCTGGTTTTCAACTGGAGCTGGAAGCTTCTTTCTCATCCTCCACAGCATCAGCTAATGAGTCGTATATATCAAAAAGTTTTGCAACCTCATAGAGATCTTCATTCCTGGCACCATCCCGCAAAACCTGGAGAAAGTTCAAAATGATTGATAGCGATAAATAGAAGAAGATTTTGGTATATTTTCAAACAATCCAACTGTCATACTCATTCAGGCTCTGCTCTATTCAATCTGGTGTTTTTTGTTGTTGTCTTTTAACATATTTTTTTTTAATTAACTAACTTAAAAAAATATCCAAGCTTCTTTTCAAGAGAAACAATGATGACTAATTTTACATCACAAACAATTTAATGCACATGGAAAACTTCTTTGTGTCACATCCCAGAAACAGCATGCAGATGAATGTTTGCTTGTTGCCTAGTGTCCTACATCACCACAATAAAAAGAAGATGGGTCCCAAAACAAATGTCTAACAATGATATGTGCTGCCATACAAACAGAGCAAAGAAACATGGACTCATGTCTCAGACAGTAACATCATAGTGACACAGGCCCAACCAGTAGGAGATAATATCGTCAAATAAATTTTTTTACCAATCTTGGGTCTTGAACCAGTGACCTCCTGATTGGGGGACCAATGCTCTACCACTTGTGTCCTTCACGTCCCTCTACCGCCCCCCCCCCCCAATTCTTTACAATGGGTCCAATTAAATTCGAGATTTTTTTTTGATAATTTCAAAATACAGTTGGAAATCAGGTATGATGAAGACGTCTAGTAGTACATGCAGTATGTCTAGGGCAGGTATCAAGTATTGAAATATATAACATAAATTTTATAAGTCTTGGAGAGCAATCATACCTGTCCTGATTAGACAAACATAAATTGCTATATAGTATTTATATTTTTACCTGTCTAGCAATGGGCATTTTGTTAAATGTATTCCACAGAAGAATGCCAACTACTGATGCTTTGTCATTGAGGTAAAACACAATTCCTTTTCCATAGTCCTCAGAATCAAGAGCTGATGGCTTGCCTTTACTATTTGCTACAGGTGATGCTGAAGCCTGAAAATATAACATAGCATTGATGTAAACAACACTCTTGTAAACCTTTGTTGATGAATGCACGTACAACCACTATAATTTCTAAATATCAATACATTCCTAATCGTATATAGATTTGACAAAACATCAATCTAGCAATAAGTTTGGAAAGACCGAGTTGAGTCTAATCTCAGCGATGCCAACTGGATCAATATTTGGGTAAAGCATCCTAGCATACTTAATAAATACATGTAACAAAACATATCCCCATGAGTGACTTTTACTGAACTCGGTCTGCCAACGTTTTTTTTTAAATTAAAAATTTGTAAATTTAGTGAAAATCGGCATTGCTGTAACCTCACTTTTGACATGATGCTTATAATCATGTATCAATTTAATATATTTGATATATTCTTAAGGGGAGGGGAGGGTCCTGAAATGGCCAGTGAGGTGTCCAACAATCGACTTCCTGATTAGTTTCTGCAGTCAGTTCAACCATTTTTGTGGACATAGGGACCACAAAATAAGTGTTTGGAAGGTTTTTTTCATTCTGAATAAGGATTTTTGGGAAGTCAGTCACACACAAAAACTGCGATAAAGCATCTAAGAAAAGCCCGAGTCGACTGCTCTTCAGATTATTTTACCGATTTCTTTTATTTGACCAGTGCCTCTGCGCTAAAGGGTCATGTAGAGATAATCAAATGGCCATTTGAGCGTGTGCGTGTGTGTGTGTCTGTCTGTTCGTCTCTCTCTCTCAACAACTCCAACTGAAAAGGTTCTCCAAATGAAGATCAATCGGCGAGTGTCCCAAAACCATACAGCAACCGCTGAAGGGTCGTATCTGGCGTTCTAGACGACCGTATTTGGTCGAGTTGTAGAGAAGACTGCAGAAAAATTTTAGCCGGATTTGGCCGTGTTACACGGATTAATAGCATTTTAAAAAGGGCTATGGACAAAATAAAACCACTGAAATAGATATCAAACGATTATTTTCAAATCAGGCGAAGAATTGACGCTCACCTCTGTCTCTGACCTCAGTCCTTCTCCTGTTTCTTCCACTACTGCCTTTGGTGTGTCTTTCTCTGAAGCTGTTGCAAAAACAGCAACAGTGCGTAGAGATGAATCAACTATACCAATTGCCTCATATCCTACATCTGGACCTAAATCTGACCTGTGATCAGAGTTGAGAGGTTACAGATAGAGAGTAAATGTATGTTTAGAACTGATCATGTTGATCTCTAAAGAAATTCAGAACCTATCTGATGCTGAGATTAAAAGCTTGTAAATGTAACGTTAAATCCATTTTTAAATATTTAAAAAAAATGAATATCTTAAAAGATTTCTGCTGTCCCACAGTTTATAACCAAAACAATTAGGAAAGGTCGATTTGACAAATGCAATAGGGCGAAACTAGATAGACATTCAATATACAAAATCTTGCAAATGTTTCAGTTTAAAATTACGATAGGAAAGGCATAAGAGATCTTTCATATAGGCAATAAATATTTGAAGAATTATTGAAATGTGGAAAAAAATGGTTTTCAGGTGTCATTTTTTAAAGTCAAAGCATTTTACTCATGCTGCAGTAATAGAAAGATTGATGAGCTGACAACGCAAAGACTCAAATCTCAAGTTTGTTTAGTAGATACAATACGGCCACCATGTACTATTGATAATTCAGTTTATCTGTCAGGCCTCCTTTGACCTACCAGAACATGCTCTGATGCCAGTAGGGCTTGGCTGCTCCAGTCATGTTCTCTCCAGCCAGCCTACCACTCACAACAGCATGGTCATGGTGTTCTACTCGCCTCCTGCCCAGTTTTACATCATAGAAGCATGCAGCATCCCCAGCCTGCAGAGAGCATAAAACAAGCAACCATGCTTATTCGTTGTTTATTTCAAAACTGAACAAACTTAAGCATTCAAATGAACCAAAGACTTTCACATATATACCCTAATTTTCCTATTTATGTCCAGTCAAAATTTTAGACTTTTTTTGGGGAGAAGGGGGGGGACACCACAGTATATAATTAAATGTTAACAGAACAACAAAAAAATGATTGTACAAAAATGCTACACAGTGCTAAAAATTACACATTTGAAGACACATTGTGCATACTCTTACCACCCATAGATCACGTCTGGCTTCCAATTCTGCATTGACTAAAAATCCACCGTTAGAGTCATCAATCTCCAGATTTGAGGACTTTGCAAGTTCAATATTAGGCTCCAGGCCCACAGCAGCAACTACACAGTCCACTTTAACCTATGATTGGGAAGATGAAAAGTAGGCTTTCAAAAAGCTTGATTATAAAAATAAAGATAACATTAGAGAATGTTTATATTTTATACAATATTACATTTATAGGAATATGATGAAGTTTGCTTTTGACAAAGTTATCTCTTGAGCCTCAGACAATAAAAATACAACTGACAATTTTTTTAAATATGTTTTTAGTATCAACTTAAGTTCTTAGAAAAAAATTCTTTGTTTTCAATGAATTACCATTGATTTTTATTGCAGATATATATATGACATTTTTCAATAAAACCAGAGGTCAAACAATCACATTAAATTTAAAATCAATCTCCCACAAGGATCTTTGAATTAATAATTATTCCACTCATTAAACTGAGGTTGACATTGAACATTTTTGGATTGATTATCACATATAGATAAAAAAAAAAAAAGTATGGTGAAGGAGCTTTCAGCGTTGCTAGTACACTGAAAATATGGAATAGCTTACTACAAATATTCAGATCGGTGCCTTATTTGACTATGACTCACAGTTTTCCCCTCTTTTGTTGATAAGACGACCTTCCCATCAACAAAGTCTGCTTTATTAACTGAGTTGTTTGAAAGAACTTCTACACCCTCTGCAGAAAGAAAAAAAAAAGGAAACACATTTAAATCTTTTGTAATGGCCACAATAAAATAAAATTACAGTGGAAAGATCAGACTACTTTTTTTTTTCTCATCAATAATCAAGACACCAAGTAATAAGATTTGCCCTATATTCTTTGCAGTGCATTGGATTCCCCCTCAGTGCTCTAGATACTTTTCGAAAGAGAACATTTTAAAATATCAAAACCTTCCACGTTCCAGCTTGTTTATCATACTGTATATCCCTAATTCATGTAACTTGCCTGCACCATGTCTAGTAGAAAGGTATTTAAGGATTCTGTCTCTGTGTTCAACCTAATAGTAAGCTGGGAAAATATGCCAACACAATAATGGGTAGGGTGTATTATTATTGGTGTAGAACCAGAAAAAATAAATTGCTTCTTTGTTTATTTTTTCTTCATTTCCAGAGTGCATAATTTTTCTTCAAGACATATAATATAGACAATACAAATATAAGCCAAACAATTTACAGGAAATTGGAGAAAATAATAATTATGCATTGGATTCAATTTATGATAAACTTAAATAGAAAAATAAATATAGACCGTATGAATCAAGGATCAATCTTAAAAAAAAAAAAAAAACTGCTCTTCAAGTATTTTTCATGTGGCTTCAGTTTCAAAGCTTTTTGCAATTATGAAGGACACCGTAGAAACAAAACTAAGAAAAGTCTGTATCCATATTTTTCTTTTATCATTAGAGAGTCCATACCATTTTCCACTTTCCGAGTTGTCCATTTGCTCAGATATTCTGGCAAAACTTTACCCATGTTACCTGCGGAAGGTACAAAATGAATCAAAATAATTTCTTAAACTTAAAAAAAAAAGTGTAAAGAGTATTCAAGAATAAAAAATAAAATTTAAGTACACATTTCCTATAACTCCTCAGACAGCAATTATGGATACTAGGCTAATGTTAAAATAAATCTCATAATACGCCACCAACTTTCTGAATTAAAAAAAAAATAATAATAACACAAAGTCTTTAGTGGAAAAAAAGACAAAAAAATAATTGATTAGTTTTATGTCCTCTAAGTTTCCTGAGGAATTCTATGCAGAGACAGGTTTATCAGCTAAAATTTGAACCAGACATCCTGGTCCAGAGGTCTAACCGAATGACTTACCTTTGCTGAAAAAAAAAAAAAAAATTTTCTCCCAATCATTTTGTGTACCCCTTAGTAAAATTAATTGAATTAAAGAATTAAGCATAAAAACAAGAAAACAAAATTCAGAGGTGTGATAACTGGATGAAAATATAATGGGAGAAAACCATCCAGGTAACTTTGAGCAATAAGGAAACTACCAAATAAACCTTTCTTATGCACTTACCGTTCTCTGGAAATAGTTGATACACTTTGAGACCAGATTTTTTTGCTGTAAAAAATAATAATAAATAAGAACATGTCTTTCAGACTTGTCATAATCAATTTTTTAAAATCAGTTTCTCACTTTGACATAAATAAGTATTCAGCTTCTTGACATGAATTTTGAAAGCATACAAAAGAGATAAACAACATTTTCATGAAAAATTGTGCAACTGTTTTCATAAATATTTAAAAAATGAAGGAAAACACAATCTTTTTTTAAAGATTCAGAGACAAGGCATCATGATTTTAAGTGATTTGAAGGCTGTAAAAATACTTTCAGGACTGTAAAAAAGAATGATTTTTTTTACACATTTTTTTAAATTTAGATTGTAAAGCACCATACCTTTTCTTCCTAAAGCACATGCTAATTCACTTCCAAGAAACCCTCCACCAATGATAGCAACGCTGTCTGACTTTTCAACCATACTGTCAAGTTTTTTAAAGTCTGAAATCTGAAAAGTAAAGACAAAATAATGAATTTACAATTTAGGGGTGGAAACTTATCAGCAGGGATCACAGTGAAAACAATTTCCGACCTCTGAAAATTGCCATATGATAATAAGCCAAAAAATTTATTGAACTTTTGTGGGTTCTACAAGATCAACATTTAGATATTAATTTTCAATCACTTACTGTTCTGTAAAGCACAGTCCTTTCCCTAACTTCATCGCTTGCTTTAGCCAACACAGGTAGATTTCTAGGCTTTCCACCTGTAACATCAAAGGTACTTTCAGTTATTTTAATTATAAATACTAATGTAACAAAACACATTAATGAATAATCATTGAAGATAATCATGAAACAGTAAATGGGCCAAGTTTCTCAAGACGTTGGAACATGCTTATTCTTATATATCAATGTATATGTAACTGCAAGAAAAAAAGGAAAATTTCTAGTTCTAACAGGAGAGAGAGAAAAGGGAGAACTTAAAATAGAATTAGGTTATTTCAAGCCTCTTCAATTTTGCCTGCATCCGTGTTTGAGAGAGATACTATACAAAAATTGAGAGAGAGAGAGAGAGAGAGAGAGAGAGAGAGAGAGAGAGAGAGAGAGAGAGAGAGAGATGTTGTTGGGTTGGTTTAACGTCCAACAGCAGTACTATATAGGCTATATTGTGGACGGGTCCCAAGACGGACGTCTGACAATTTTATGTGCTGCCACACACGAGAGAGATGAAGGATTGGCACAAGATTTGAACTTCTGAACAATAGCTATAGAAGTGAAGTGAAAGTAGAAAATAACATTTCTTGCTTTTCTTCATATCTCTAGTTATAGCAAGGGTTCTAGTTATTCTCAAAACAAGACTTAAAGAGGATTTTATTGAAAGAAGAAAACTGTGACCGAATTATTTGAACATGGACATATCCCCTTTTTAAATTACAATGTAGGTGTTTGACTCAAGGTAATGCTATTATATAAATCTATGTTTTAAACTGTGCCAAGTGTGTCTTCTTTTTTTGTCTTTTTGTTGAACTATCCATATTATAAATATTAACATACACTCACTACCTTAATACATTTATGAGTCTGGTGAGAGGATGATGCCAGGTGATAAAACTTAGCTGTTGATGGCATTATTGTGTAGACCTCTAGATAGCCATTATAGTACAGCACTAGGGATGGACTTGGCTCAAACTGCCTAGATTTCCTTATGGCCACTTTGTTTACAGTGATAATAGACCAAGAGCTAGCTGCATGTAGGGGAAGACGGGTTCGTCACTGATACATACTTACCAGCCTAAATTTTGTCTAAGAGTAATATCAATTGCCACTTAGAGTAATTTTTTTAACTTCTTAGGGATATTATACAGTAACATGTCACGGCACAGTGAGACTCCTTGACCAACTTAAAGCTTAAAAATAAAGTAAATATGATGTCTCTTTGATTAAAACACCACTGCTTTATACAAAGATATAAAGTAGGAATATTTAAAATGTATTTTCTTGATGGTTATAACTAGGGATGGTCATGTCTCTAAGTCCAAAGAGGTTTGGAGGAGTTGTGAATTTATTTAAACTTTAACTAAATGAAGGGCCACTTTGGGTGAATTGCAAATTAAACAAGGTTCATGTGGTACAAAAATTGTGAAACTCTTTTTAAAAATTTATATATTTAATGCTGGAAAAAAATGGATTCAATTAATACCATAGAGGTTCATGTACATATATAAGAAATGACAATATCTGTCATTGTGAACCAAAGATGAATACAGTTGTCTAGAGAGCTAATAAGTCTGAGAGAAAACATTGATTTGTAAATTGAACTTTACAGTATGTATTGGATTTAGGCCTCTGTGACCAAGCTTTAATCTTGAATAGAAAATCTAGATCTGAATTTGATATCAGATGATTTGCTAGTGTGAATCATTGATGGCCTGTCAGTGCCATATGGCAAAGATTAGAAGATCTCTTGAAAGTTAATTCCTCATAAGATTTTTAAAAGAAACATTATTTTAAGTATGTCTACATATGCCATGTTATTCATACTTTATTTTGTGGGCGCAACATGCACATCTCTATGCACTGACCACAAGCATCATTGACATAGGGCCGGATCATGGACCACAGGAACGTGAGTGTTGTTCAGAGAAGAGAAAAAAACCTAGCACAGCTACAACTGGTTCATCAATACCTTCAAAGTATAAAGATATCCTACCAGCGATAGACTCTTCTAGTTAGATAAGAACCTTGAGTATTGTACAAACTAAGTCCTATGGGTATTCAAAGGTTTTTTTATTCTGTAGATATTTGATTTGATATCACCAACATAGAGTGCACCTAATATCTTTCTTACCACCCCCCATAAGACCATGTTATTAGAAGAAAAAAAAATTTAAAGGACAGATCAATTCATATAAAAAATAATGTATTATCATTGTCTGTCATGGAATCCAGAAATGAAAACCATCTATCTGGATCTATTATTAATATTGTCTACAGACTACACCTACAGCAACAAAGACACTGACTACTGGAGTGAGTTAGTCTAGATCGAGTGGTAGGTTTAAAACCTATTCAAACGTAGACCAAAATTGTGCCAAGTGCCTTCTAAATCTAATCTTTAATCTATCTACAGCTAGAAATCTAGATCTAAACGGTCTGAGAATTTATAGATCCTATACTTTGGTAGACTACTGACAAGGTAGCATCTTAAGTACTTTAATCTCAGATCATAATAAGTTTCCATAGTCAATGTAAATTCTAGGTTTAGTTCAAAATCTAATGTTGCAAAATACATATTGTCCCAAACAAGTTCATTTTTGTTCTTGTTTTTTACTTCCTCAAAGACAGGCCTAGTATCTGTTTTAACGAACCACTACAATTAAAATGCTAAAACTATCTTTTTTCTGTCTGTGTGTGTGTGTGTGAAAGAGAGAGAGAGAGAGAGAGAGAGAGAGAGAGAGAGAGAGAGAGAGAGACCTGCGACCACTTTCCCTGTCTACTTTCCTTTCACACGTGTCTTTTCACATTTTACTTTTAGTTTCGGGGAAATGGGTTATTCCGAGAGAACTAGAAGTCAGCCACCTACTCTGCATGCTCAGATATCAGCTCCCGTCCCCTCTTGCTATGGTTTTCCTTATCATCAAAGAAAGCATGCCCTGCATAGAATTTTGTTTATCAAAACCGATTTATTTAAGTTATAGTTTATCTCTTATAGTCTACAGAATAATTTATAAAGGCGATATAGATCTAATCAACGTTCTTCTACTCGCAGAGTAGCAAAATTACTTTCATGGCTCATTATTGTCATGATATTGACACAGTTACGAGTTGAGAAGCATTACACTAATATCAATGTCTCATAAGTCCTTTAGCTGGGGCACATAAAGAGAGAACCCTGCAAGAGACACTCTCACACCAATCAGCATTCGGATACTGACTTAGAGGACAAAGATTCATAAACGCGCAGTAATGCTAAGAAGAACCAAACTAGACCTAGAACTAGATCTATCTCTATGGGTGGGTTCATGATTCAAGTACCGACCTTTCAGTTCCATAGACTCTAAAAGAGCCTGAGTTTTTTTCTCGGAGATAACAAAGTGAGTCCCGAAAAAAATCGGAATCCCAAAATATCAGAAAATTGGAAAAAGGCTAATTTTCGGGGGGAAATCGAAATGAATGACAGGTCTGCGTGAGGAGTGATTTTTCCAAACCATAATGTTGGCATGTTAAAACACCACTGCTTTATACAAAGATATAAAGTAGGAATATTTAGGGGAAAGGGACTATATTGGGGTTGTTGTTGAGTTGGTTTAACATCCAACATCAGCACTTTATTGGGGTACTGTGTTGTATTTTGTATGGAGTTCAGAAATAATAACTATTATTTTTGTAAAGGTGAAAATTTTGTTGGCATTTTTTTTTTTTTTTTTGAATGAAATTTCTAGTCAGCTTCTTGTGTATTTCACAAAATAAAAAAAATTTGCACATTTTCTTTACATTAAAGAAAAATAATTTCCTAACTCCACACTAAATATAACACCTCAAAGGTGAATGAATGAATTGATGAAAAGATGAATTGATAAATACTAAAAAAAAGTTACCAGGTGCTAAGAGACACTTTTCATAAGTAATCTTCTCTCCACTGGCTAACCATACTGTCTTGTTGCCGGCATCAAGTTTGACCACCTGACACAAGACAGAAAGAAAAGTTCAAATAAAAAATAGGTAAATTATGATAGAACCGAGGAGCTCTAACACAAGTGACTGAGTAGTAAAGAGTCAAAGTTATCTGTGCACATCATACAGTTAACGACCTAGGATGGTAAAATGCACTCATATAAACTAAAGTGCTAAGATACAATACAAAACTATGGTAAAATAGGATCCGGGTGAGGGACCTCTGGAGATGTTAAACCCAGCAAGCTTTTTCTCCACAACAGACTTTATGAAACAGAAAACCATTAAACCAATGACAAAAGCTTCATCAGGCTATATTGACTCTGACTTTAAAAAAAAAAAAAAAAGATTACTTTTTCCCTTGACTAGTCAATAGACACATACAATAAAATGTTTTAATAACAAATTCTATACCTTTTTTCCAGAGAGTAAAGCTATGCCACCATTTTTTAAGGTGTTAAGTGTCTTTGGGTCAGCGAAAAATTCTTGAGGTTCATAGTAGACACTGAAATCAGGAAAAGTTTTATTTTAATTGAAAACAAGAAGTAATATTGAAAAGGCAATTTCCACCATAATAATAGCTATGTTTTGTTTAATTTCTTTTAATTGCCAAATGCAACACAACAAATTCATATCCAAAAACAAACAAAAAACATTTGACTCTACACATTGAACATCATTTCTAAAAATAAAATTAGGAATGAAATATGTGAATAAAAATTAAAGATGATCACCTCCTCTTTTTGCCATTCCACTGCCTAAATTGCAGTTCTTCCACTTCTTCTTTGTTCTCATTAAACCATAACTCTTTTGACAAGGGAGGACGCATGTATGGCACTGAATCCTCTTCACCAATGATCAAGATCTAAAAAAGGGTTACAAAGTAATCATTCATCACAAAGGAAACACAATATGTACACTACATAAATTATATAAAAATAACAAATATTCTCTCTCTTTTAAAAAATTACATTAACAATGACAACCCAAACAAAAACATGTAAAAAATATAAAGTTCATTCCATGTTCTTTGACAGAGCCCTGGAGAACAAGAAGTTAGATTCCTGATTGTTACAGGCAAATGGCATTTGTGAGATAGGTTGCCATTACTTTACTTTTGCTGCTACTCAAAAGCCTCAGTCACGCACTAAAAATTGGGTGAACACAGGGGCACAGAAAAATGCTCGTTTACGCTGGGAATCAAACCCACCATCTTTACATTGATGGCCTAAGGCTAATGCTCTAACAGCCAACAGCCCCAATTAAAAGCTTGTGGATAACCAAATTTCATCTTGTGACCTGGGCCTTTTCAGGTTTATTTAGAATAAACCTCTCCAAAAGTGAACCCCTTGGCTATCATACAAAGCATATTCACTGCTTTCTTACTATACTATTTTAGAGTGAGAAGAGTCTTACTAAAAACATGTTAGACATCAAGGGAAATTGATAGAAAAAGATACATCAGCCATGTTTCATTTTCAAGCTTTAGAAGATGGTCTACGACTTACTATTTTTCACAAAATAAATTAAATATTTACTCTTCTCAAAATCTGATAGCATGCCCTAACAACCAATAGTTTGAACCTACCTTTGCTTTTGGATCTCGTGCTTTGATAGCCCTGAATGCTCCAAAAGCTGCAGTGCCAGCTCCGACCAGCAGGTATTGAGCATGGGATGGGATTTCTGGTAGCTCTACAGCTTCAGCTGCCTTATCCCCTTCATCAACAGACTCTGCCAGACCATCACTTGAATTATTATTTTGATTTTGATCAGTACCCTCTTGCTGTAGGCTTTCCTCTGGAAATAAAAATAAAACCAGGTAATGAAGAAATTGAACTTTTGAAAAGCAGCATTAGAAAGGGGATTTTGCTTAAATGTCATTTTAAAATATTACAGTCAACAAAGTAATATGTTTCAACACAGACATAGTTTGGCATCAAGCATTTAAATAGATTGGAGATTCAGACATAAACGGTTTATCTCACAATTCAGAGACCAATTGATTAATATTTATTAATCAAAGAAGATATAATATAAAACATTTTTTTTTAAACATCAGGGAATAGTTTTAGAATAACTTGCCATCTTTTTCAACCGTTTTTGCTTGAAGTTCAACTCCTGCTACCTTGGTTTTGAATGTCTGATAATCATCATAGCTAAATAGCATGATGCAACCACTTTTGTATAACTGAAAAGAAAACACAACAACAATGTAATTCAGTAAAATGCAAACATATGTACAGAAATATTATTTTTAAAATTATCAATAAATACATTGCATTGGCATCTTACAAAAATGATTTTCTTTTATATGTCCACTGCCTTCAGAAAGCTGTCAAAATTGAAGCTTTTAAAGCGTGATAAAATCATTGTACATGACTGTAAAACTTAATTGTTAAAGGGAAAAGATTGAATAATGAATACACTTATAAGCTGTGTTCTACTATATTCATCTAAAATGACAAAAACAGAAATAAAAAATCTACTGAGACACATGATGCAAACTTTAGCTTTGGGGATACAATTTTAAAAGGCTGTTTCTTTTATAACTTAAATATAGGAGAAGAATGCACTTCTTACAATAAAATATGTGATTCCAAAGGCTACAACTCCAGCTGCAAGCATAAGGTTCCATTTTTTTTGCTGCTTGTCATAACTTTCCTGCCAGCTTCCCTGAGGTACAGGCATACAGTTCATGTGGTTTTTATTCTCCAGACAAATTTGGTTCAATGGTTTCCAATGAGCTGGAGGACCATGGCTACCCATGCATCGCGCATGCAAACTTGTAGTTAGTCCAAAGAGGGCTAAAATTAGAACAAAAATCAAGGCAACAATGAATGAGAGATTGTTTGAAACACTTTTTGAAAATAAATTCTTAACTTTGTATGGTGCTCAAAGGATAGAAATCCATGTTACATTTACAATCATGGCAATATTATTTAAAGATTTAAGTTTTCAAAGACTCATGTGATAATATAAATGAACTAAACAATACAATTAATTGTTATATTTTTCTCTGTGAGGGTAATCGTAATGTTTTGACTAAATAAAACCAATAAAGAAATCCCAAATGACAAACCATGGATCACTAGGAAATTCAAAGAACCATTAGGGGAAAAAAGGTTAGCATTGAAAAAACAAAACAAAGATAAAAAAAAAAAAAAACAAAGATGAAATGACAGATATTGTAAAAAAAGATAAAGTTAAAGACCAGAGAATATAAAGATAAATATAAAGAAAAGATTGAAAGTAAGTTCAAGGAAAATAATATGAAACATATGTGGAACACCTTAAAAACTATGACTGGTTACCGCCCTGTTAAAGATACCTTCTAAAGTAGAAAAGATCACATGCAGATGAATTGTACACATTTTACTATTGTTTTGATTGCCAAGATTTCAGTAAAGAGCGCTGTTTATGAATTAATCAAGAGAGAATCATCATGGGAGTGTGAAACTCAAAGAAGAGTCGGTGGCGTGTCAGTTAAAAAATGTAAATGTAAACAAAAGCTGTGGTCCTGACACGGTTAAGGGGAAAATTTTTTTAACTGTGTCACCAGCAGTTAGCAGCGATATTGACATGTTTTCAATTTTCATTGCTAACACAAAAATCAATAGTGTGGAAAACTTAGAAAATTATACCTGTCCCTAAAAAGTGATGTGTCATACAACTGAACGATCTAAGACCTGTTGCTCTTACACCTATTGTTTTTAAATATTTAGAAAAACTGGTATTGAGATATAATATATCTTAACAGCTACAAATGAACATCTTGATATGTTTCAGTTTGCCTATAAAGAAAAACTGTTGAAGATGCTGTATTAACGTCTTCAAATACTGTCCCAAAACATCTTAAGACACCCAGAGTTTTTGCTAGATGTTTATTTGTTGATTTTTCGTCTGCTTTTAATAACATCCAGCCCCATCTTATGATCAAGAAATTTTAAGACTTGCATGATGATTTCAGTGTTATTGCCTGGATTTTTTGTTTTTTGTTTACAATGAGACCACATTATGTTAATAAAAATGGTGTTATATTCAAAACTATCATCACAAACACAGGTGTGCCGCAAAGCTGTGTGCTTTCCCCAATTTCATACACTGCCTACACCAATGACTACCAGACAAAAGCCACAAACAGGCAATTAATTAAATTTGCGGATGACTTTTGCCTGATCGGAATAATAACAAACAACAAAGAATTTTAATTTGAAGAAATTAACAAGTTTGTGTCATGGTGCGAGATTAACTTCTTAAATTTGAACATTAATGAAACAAAAGAGATGATTTTTTATTCTAGATGAAACAAGGCACCTGCTTTAACACCACTAAAAATAAAAGATATACTAGTTCAAGTTGTTGACACATACAAATATCTCGGCCTCACCATTGATTGTAGACTTTCTCTTAACACACATATTGAAATCCTGATTAAAAAGTTAATCAACGACTTTTTTTAAGCAAACTAAAGGCTTTCGATGTCGACTACAATGTGTGTGCTAGCCTAGAAAAATCATGGTATTGACGCAAATCCTGAATCTGAGATATAGGCCAATAATAAGTAAAAATATTGATCTTGGGTCATGTATGTTTTACATGTAATGAATAAAGCTAAATGCATAACACCAGACATAAACCACCCTCTTCATAGTGAATATGAAACATCACAAAGAAGTAAAGGTTAATATAAAAAAACGGCAGAACAGACAGATATGAAAACTCGTTTGTACCAGTATCCATCAGATTGCTGCAAAATTGCTATACTTAGAGGCGGGCGAACTGACTCAAGTGGTGGATCGCTGATCTCTCGATCAGGAGATCCGCGGTTCGGGTCCATGGTATTGGTAGGCAGATTTGTTTGTCCAATTTCTTCCCCTGTATCCCTGCCCTGCTTTGTGTGTGAAGGCACATAAAATTGTCAGACTTCCACAATATAGCCTATGCAGTGCTGGCGCTGGGCGTTGGACCAACTCAACTCCACACCATACTTAGAGGACTTGTGTTTGTATGTAGTGGTATGTGTTTTCTTGTGATATATAGCCCAAACAGACTCATTGTTTTGGAATTTATAAGAAACTCAGAACAGACATTTTGTGCTGCTGTTGCTGTTGTTGTTGATGATGTTACAGTTGTTTATTTCTTTTCTTTATGATTTGAGCTTGTATGTTTGGCATTAGAGTCAATCTCAAAGATCCTAGATCTAGGTATAGATCAAGGTTATAGGTCCCATTGAAAGATCTAAATGCTAGATCTAGATCTTGAACCTAAATCTAGAACGAGTTGAAATTTGAGAATGCTCACTTCTAGAGTAGAAGTCTTGATCTAAGTTCAGAAGTGCAATTCAAAAGACAGATCTATATCAACCAGAGAGACTGTAGGCCTTAAAATTTTGGAAGGATTTTCACTATTCTCACCCCCCATTAAACTTGGTTAATCGCACCCTGGGGGTGAGAATAATCATATCGATCTAGAGAACACCTAGATTTAGGTCTAGATATATATAGATCTAGAAAATCTAGCTGGATCTAAATAACCTTGAAATCGTAAATAGCACCAAGATTAGATATGGCTCTAGAATCTAGGGCCCATGTAAGGAAGAAAATCAATATTACGTTTTCGCGATAGTGTTTGTAAAGCTCTGACACTGTTGCCTCGAAGAGACGGCACCAGTTTTCTGAGAACACAGATTTTGTCCATGACTTGTATAAAACGCCGGCGATCAAGTGCCACCTCGGTACTACGACGCTCGGCAGTCTGCAGTTCCACAGCCTAAGAGAAAGAGAAAGGACAATCTAAAGATTCTCTTTAAGTCGAAAATAAATTTAGTTATGTTGTCAATTAGTTAATTGTTCTCCTTGTCTAGAAGAGCTGTTTGTCTTAACAAAATGTCTGCGCCCATTGCTAAGTTTATGTTTTGTCTTAGCTTCTACAGGTTCCAACACAAAAGTCATTGTGGTTCTTGAATTAAACCGCACCTATATAATTCTGATTTAGAAAGCGATTCTAGATCTATATATATATAGTATTGTATACAAATGAATTGGATCAGTAATCTAATTTAGATTAGACAAGATCTAATGACTAATCTATGTCATGAGCTCCTTTTTTCAATAAAAGTCTAGAAACTAGATCTAGCCTAGATCTATTTCTTACTTTAAACAATGTTAAACTTGGCCCATAGGCCTGGATCTAAATCTAGGTTCCAATTTAGTTGGAGTAAATCCTGCTGTTTGAAGTTTCTTTTGTGGTTTATTGTTTTGCAAGTTTCTTATGAAGATGACGCCATTGCATCAAAGCAGCAGTTCAAAGAGTCAGAAAATTTAAAAAGAAGGTAGGGCCTAGATCTGGAATCTAGATCTATAGGATCTTTTTTGGCTGAGTCTATATGCACTACATATATACTGTTTTTTGTCCAAATTTTGCTATATGCTATTATGTTTAGAACTTTAAATATTGGGCATTTATAAATGCTTTGAAACGCGATTGTTTGACTTTTTAAGCAGAAATAAATTATAGCCTTATAAATCTTTCTAGTTTCTTTAGACCCAGGAAACGTTTAGTGAGCCAGGTTTATTTGACAATAAAACCAAAGAATTTAATTTGAACAAAAGCACTCCAATATAAGATAAGTATTACTTTATTAATCCACATGGGAAATTTGGATTATGTAATGTGCATGTTACAAAACTCACACATATTCACATATAGGTACACACACACACTCAGTTGGCATGGAATAGTCTTCATTGAGATAAACAAATGTGTGGTGAAAGTGTGTCATGAGTATGTTGTGAATTGTGTTAGGCTTGACTAGATGCCTTAGCCTAGAGAAGTGTGATGTTAGTGAATTGTGTTAGGCTTGACTAGATGCCTTAGCCTAGAGAAGTGTGATGTGAGTTGTGTTTCAGGGGCTGTAGATTTAATCATTCTTGGAGTGTCTTTTGTCTTGAGTCGATCAACATCTACCTTGGGATACGGGATTGCCTTGGCTGCTCATGGAGAATAGATCTAGACCTTTGCTACTACTGCTACTTCTGCTGCTACCACTTATTGTGCTCTCGGTGCCTGAATACAACAAATGTAATCATAATGACAAGTAGATTATAAAATATTTTTTTGGGGGGGGGGGGGAGATTGCCCAAGCCTGACATCCATATAAACACAAATGTGTATACAAAGGTTCAATATAGCACAAAAACTAGAAGGCTCTTGTTTGACTGCTTTTGTTTTCCCGAAATTCAGTTTTACTTGTTTGTTATAAAGTGAAAATAGTAGTTATATACTATAGCAGGTATCATTTTCCTACTTGGAATGAATAAGTCAGTCTCTTGAAGATTGCTTTAAATACAAGTTTGTCAATAATTGATTTAATAATTTTTTAGAGCATCTTCATGATTCATCCATTTATAAATTGTACATTTGATGTACAAATTATTTTTAAGTGATTGAAATGTTCTTAATACAGGTGCCCCTACATGTTGAGAAAGTTATGGCAGACAGACATCAGCTCATTTCCATTTGCTGCATCCCCACTCATAGCAGATGTAAATGGTGATGATAAATATGACATTGTGGCAGCTCCTTATGGTGAGACAATAACAGTTGTAGAGGGTGACACTGGAAAGCACCTAGATGGCAGTGGATGGCCCCGACATAACCTAGATAAATCGATTCATTCTTCTCCGCTACAGGTAAAGCAAATATGTTTGATTTGATATAGTATTGACTTGAGATTTGTGATTTCTCTCTCATAATATTATAACAAATATAAATAAATTGGGGTTTTACAGGTAATTGGTTATTGGTTTTCGCTATGTATTATTAAAATCTCTGTGATCAAAATTAAGTGTCTTCACCCTGATTCCTGCTCGAAACTCAGAGAAGAAAATTTAAACACATCTCAGACTGGGAATTATGAATTAAAGTTAACAGATAATCATAATCTTAAAGTAACTGAGAATTTCAAGTTTAGTAGATTTTCAACATAAAAAGGCATGCTGCAGCCTTTAAGACTTATTGCTTTGAAGTTAATGTGTTTCCTTTTCTTTCTCAGAGGATTGATAAAACAGTAGATAATACAAGAGAGGCTTATGTTTTTGGTGTACAATTCTATGCAAGAGTGAACTTAAACAATCTAATTATAGTTAGTTACTATAAGATCATGATACTTTGTTAATCTTTCAGTTTGATATTGATGGAGATGGTGTTTTGGATCTGCTTTTCATCACATCAAAAGGAGAAGGCTTGTTCTACACCAAAGATGGATACCAGCTGCATGTTTATAATTTCCAAGTATAAAAGTCAACTAGAAGTAATGCTGCAAGTCTTTAGAAAAAGGGGATGATTTATAAGTTTAACCCACACTTCAGGATGATAAAATGGCACAAATTGAATTATGACCTATTGTTCATAGGTGAAAACTCCTTTTCTGCCTCTGCTATTTCTACATAGGTGTGCTTGGTAGATAGCTTTTACCCATAAGAATTGTTTGCATAACATATTCTTGTCACATTTTTTTACCTACTGTAAGGCAGGAAAAAAATGTTGATGATGAGCATTTTGAAAGACATTTTTGGGAGAGTCTTGTTTGGTGAATTTCAATGTACATACATTTTTAGCCACTGTGTATGGATTCATTTGGTTTTTTTTTACCTCGGCATAAATAATATCAAATTTTGACATAGGCTGTTCTGAGATATCAAGCCAGGTTTTGATTCTTGATCTTTTCTCCAGATTGATCCTGCATATGTGAAGTCAAGCTGGTTTAATGAGACGAAAGATTCAGATTACAAGAATATTTATAACAGTGTTTTAACAAATCCAGTGAGTAATTCAATATCCTTATTTAAGTCTTTAAATTACATTGCAATACCTAGTGTGTACAGTGCAGAGGTTTGGGGTTATAACCCTGGCTATGGCTCTCTAATCAGCCCATATGTTGAGCTATAAGAGAGACTCATAGTTTTTGTGATGGGGGATGTTGCAACAATGTTTTAACTGGTCATTGTCTCTAAGGACGAAGATAAGCTGGAGCATAGAACTGTTTTATTTATTTCTGGGGTCCGGAAAAGTTAATAACTTAATTGTTATAGAGAGTGTATGTGTAGAAACAGACTTTTAACTTTAAGGTCAACTTTAAGGATGTTTTTTTTTTATTTATTTATGGACCTACTTGATATTTTCTTTGTGCTATGACTAACATGTCTTCCAATTTATTGCCACATGCACAGTGTATACAATATATGTACCTCAATTGCATTAACCCCCCAACCCCCACCCTTTTTTTTTTTTCAATTTTTTTTTTTCAGAGCCCAGGATATATCCCTGTTGACCCTCATGTGTTTGACACGCCTGTCTTACATGATAAAAGGTTTCTAGTCATCCCACTGTCTTTCTATTTTAGTGATGATGACTACAGGTGAGAGAACTAAATGGTGGACTTTTTTTTACCATTCAAATGAGCTTTCCTACACTGAGCCTGTCCTCTCTTTTAGCAGTGAAGTATCACACAAAACTCATATTAATTTATTCGTAGTTTTTAACCCGCTTAGTTTAGTTTTAACTCTTTTTTAATAATATTCTGTAAGTTAATCCTAAGTTGCATATTATTCCTAAGAGATTTTCTGAGAAATTATGGACTTATTTTGTTTGAATTAATCGTTTAAATTTTGATTAACCTATTTAAAGTGATATTCAAATATTTGTTTAATTACAGTGATGATCAAAAAGGACCATGGGGAGATGATGCAAAACAGAGAGATAAATATTACGTTACAGCAGTGGCTGTGGTGGATTTGGAGAAGCTTCATTTAGGTGTTCAGGAAAGGAAAGGCAAAGTCAAACCTGCATCAGTCATTGAAACATCGCCTTTCACAAGGGTGGTCTTCCTTGAACTTCAACAGGTGGGAGATTCTTCTGCCATGTGAAATGTTGGGTTGATAAAGAATTTGTGGTGCTTAGTCAACAGTAAGACTATGAAGGATAAAGAGATTGTCAATGTTTCATGGAAGAACTGAAAGTGATGTGACAATTTGTAGGTGTCGGTTGAAATTAAACATAAAATTGTTAGTTTCTTGAACCTTTTACATCACATCATGTTTGCAAGTAAGGTAAAGTGTAAACATTAACATAAATGTGTGTTTTTAATTTTAGCGTAATAAATTCAAGGCATACAAAGTATTTAGTTAAATGCTATTCTCAATTTAAGAACAAATGAGTCATTTCAAGGATTCGCCTATGAATAAATGACTGAATGATGAATGTCCATCATACAACCCCATTGCTTGAAAAAATAAATGTGGAGAGTCGTTTGAGAATTTTGCCATAGTATAAGATATCCCTTAAGAACAAAGGAAACCCGAAATATTGAAAGGTGCCTATTATGGGGAATACTATGTCTCTGCTGAGGAGTTGAAAACTCAACTGTGATGAAAAGCTCAGAAGTCATATTTTCCTTTGAATCAAAACTGATCCGAACTAAACATTTAGCTAATCTAACAAATTGCTTTTATTTTTTTATTACAGTCACCTGTGTTTAATTTGTTCAGCCCTACTGTTGTTGATGTGGACTGTGATTTTAGTGAGTCAGAGATCATTATTGGCTCCAGTTCAGGATCACTGTACGTTTTGACTTGGGATGGAAAACACAGACAAGGTTTTCCCCAGACTTTTGGATCAATATCAGGAAGAGTATGTTTATTGATTTGGTTGAATTTAAAATTTTCTTTGAACAATCTACTGTGTATGACAGATTTTATTGGCTGTAGTAGCCATCAGTGCCGTAGCAGTTGATTTAGATAGGTATAAATTAATTGTCAATTTGTTCTATCACTTATATTTTAACCACTTAACCAAAAACACTATACAGGTAAAAAATCTTCGTATATGCCAGCTTTTTATAGATGATAGTCTCTGGGCTAATGAATTTATTCTGTTTGGTTAAATGCAGACATAAAATAGTTAAAGCAGTCTAAATGAACTTGATAAAACAAGATAATATCTTATATATAATTATATAGTGAAAATATATAATCATAATAAAAAAAAAATTTGTTTAGCCTTTTTTTATTGCCATTTGTTGTTGTTTTTCTTAAACCAACCAACCAACCTTTATGCAGGACATGAAGGAAAATATGTACTTTAACAGGTTCTTGATTAAAAAATTGAATGAATTATTGAACTGACCATTAATGTATTCAAAATGCTTAGTGAATCTTTGGAAACATGTGTTCAATTACTTCTAAGTTCAGACCCTTGCTTTTTAGTCCAGAGAAGATTATATACTTTTGATTTTAATTAAAGATTTTGATAAGTCATAAGGATAGATTTATGGCAATAAAATTTAGGATTAGCTGGTTAAAAAATGCTACAACCCCAGGAAGTAGCCATCTCAGGAAATGCCAAAAAAATTCAATCACAGCCAACTTATTCCTGTTTTCATCCGGCATATAATCTATTTGGAGATGACTTAATTTTTTGGTATTTCCTGAGAATGAATAGTTTGCAGATTTGACTGTAACATTATGCATTTGAATCTTTATTTCCTACAGATACATTTTTTTTCTGTAACCATATTTTTCTGTTTTTATACACAATTATATATTGCGTGTGCTTGAGCTTTAATTATATATCTCATTGCAGCTTACTGCTGTTAATTTGGATGAGGCTCCAGGCATGGAGCTTATTGTACCTGACAAAACTGGCAATGTTACTTGTGTGGATGCTGTCTCAGCTAAAACCAAATGGTCTGCTAGAGTTGGTGGGACCAATTTTGCTGGTAGCAGTGTAGTGGATGTTGACATGGATGGACAGTTGGATATTGTAGTGGCCACAAGTGAAGGGTATGCATGTTAAGTGAAAGAAGCCTGAAATCGCTTTCTTGTGAGGATTTAAAATAGTGAATGATTTGCATCTCGGACATCTTTATGTTTGTATGTGTATGTGTTTTTTAATTATTCAAAAATTGTCTATTTATTAAAATTTCGTTTTATATTCTCTCTTTTTCTAGCTTTTTATATTGTTGAAAAGAATCATCATAAAAAGGTATAAATTCATATAATTTAGGCTTCCCAATTATTTATTTTTTTGGTATTTATCTAACAACAGATATTTGTGCATATCATGTCATGCATATCGTCTTTCCTCTGCAGGAATGTGTTTGCCATAAATGGTGTCACAGGCGGTCTCATCCCTAATTACCCTTATAAGGCATCTAAGGGAATCTCTGGAAATGTTCTGGTCACAAAATTTAATATGATTAGAGGACCATATGATTTGGCAAGTAACATACAATTAAAATATTAAAATTGTGTGTGTGAATGTAGGTTTAAGTTGTTGTTTTAGTACTGCAAGGAAACACTTCCTTGTAATACATCCTTTCTCTTCATTTGTAACCAAAGTAATGTTCCACCCTATTCTGACACTAAAGATTGACTCCCTTAAATCTATAATTTTTTAAGCATGTGATTTCCTTTTTCCCCTTCTTTTTAGTTTTTTTTTTTTTTTTTCCTGCAATATTTACCCTCTAAACAATACTGTTTATCATATAGACCGGCATATGTTTTGACAATTGTCGGATATCGACAATCACAGACAGTCGGCTAAATTTTATGTCTGAAACCCAAGTGTGTCATATTATCAGCATTTCGGCAACCTATCATACTATCAGCAGCTAGCAGTCAAGCGCTGACACTCAGAAAATTATTATTAGCTCATTAGGAATCTCTGCTATGATCGAAACCAAACAGTGTATCTATTCCAAATTTAAATCGGGTGTGCGCAGTTCAATAATTTTTTTCCTCTTTTTTCAACTTTCTTTTTCTCATGTTGTTGCTCGAAAACAAACATTCAAGTCCGTTTTGCTTGTTCACTTTGAACACAATTTGTAACCTGCCTCTTGAATTTAATGATTATCATTTATATCTTTATTTATGATTGGCTTTCCTTTATATTATTCTCTAAACACCAATTTGACGAATTTCGTAAAATTTGATCCTACTGTACCGGAGTTCTCATATACTTAGATCTAATAGTTATGTCCTAGACTTAACTTGGCTGGACTCAGCGTAGCCGATGACTTCAAGCTCCGCACAGTTCAGCCGGGAATTCCCTATGCACTGTACTTATGAGACATCATGTGCGATGGCATCTTATTTTCACTCAAATTCTATAGTTAGATCCAATTTGAGTTGGTAAACTAAAAACCGGTAGTATTTTAACTTTAAAAAATATTAGGCTCTTTTGTTTTTCAAGCTTGAAAAGAAATGTATTCCAATATATCTACATGTAGAAATCTAAATCTAGCTATAGTCTACCTAAATCTAGATTAGGTCTCTTTCTCCCTCTCTCTCTCCCTCTCTCTCTCTCTCTCTCTCTCTCTCTCTTCTCTCTCCCCTCTCCTCTCTCTCTCCCTCTCTCTCTCTCTCTCTCTCTCTCTCTCTCTCTCTCTCTCTCTCTCTCTCTCTCTCTCTCTCTCTCTCTCTCTCTCTCTCTCGCAGGTCTAATCTAATGATAGTTTTTCAGTGTGTTCTGATAGATTAATTCACATTTGTGAATCTATATATTTTATAACCTTCTCACCATTATCCTATATCGGAATTTCCTTCAGGTGTTTTTATCAGACGATGGGATCCTGCACATCTTGGCAAGTGACCTCAGCTGTGAGTCCCAGGTAGCGTTGGCTGACACATCTTTGGTGGATATTTTACTGCATGACTTGTCCCCCTTGACCAGTCGAGGACTTGAGGTTCTGGTGTCCACATCTGATGGGAGCCTTGTGTGTCTGGGATCAGGTCAGTCCACTCCGCCAGAGGAGCTAGTGGAGGACGAGTCCAAGGTCATCATACAGCGGTTGGCTCTTCCTAGTAGCAGCACCAATAGACTAATTAGTCTGGACAAGGTGAGGATTGCCATATGGCTCTGGGTTTAATCTCATCTAAGACTAATACTTCATTACATATGGTCAGAGGATCTAAACAAAATTTTCACAAGTATCATGAATGCCTCTTTAATTGCAAAAGTTCCCTGATGGCAGAGTCAATATAAACTGAATCTGTACAGGTTGCTACAATATTCTGCCTTTAAATCGCATTGGAGATCTTGTTTTTGTTAGTCTTCATTATTTAACCCAAGAAGAGCCATTGAATAAGTATATTGTGCTTGTAACTATAACTTTGTAAGGAGAAATGATATTATGTTTCCAGGCACAATCATCTCAAATGCATGCACAGCGTTTAGGGAATTTTTTATTTGTTTATTTAATATTACATCCTATTCATAGACTTAAGTATTATCTAAAACTCATGTCCTTAATTGCATGATTCAAACAGTAAAAAAAAAAGCCAGATATGAAAATCAACAATAAATCAAGATTTTTTAATATGTGTATCAGTTACAGCCAATTTTTTTACTAATGATGTCTTTTGAAAGGTACATAACTTTGTTTTGACACATGTTTGAAAATGCACTTCTCAGAACATAAGTGCTTTTTCAACTTTATAAAAAAGGATAATAGATTGTTTGTAAGAGCATGAACGACCTCGAATCTATAGCCTTCACTTCTCATGTTATTATGTGTTTTGAAAAGCTCATCCTAAAAATATTTTTTAAAAAGAAGTTGAGAACCATCTTGGCCCTTTTCAATTTGCTTATAAGACCAACTGTAGTGTTGAAGATGCAGCTCTAGTTTTTGTTAACAATGCCCTAAAACACCTAGAGAACAACACACATGCCTGTTTTGTTTAAATAGATTTTTCATCAGCATTCAACACCACACAGTCACACATCATAATTGAAAAATTAATTTCCCCAAATGTTAACAAAAATCTCATTCGTGTATCTTAAAATTTCTAACATAACGAAAACAAGAAGTCAAATTGAACAACACATTTTCTCCTATTCGTGAAATGAATATGAGAGCACCCCAGAGTTGTGTTCTATCCCCCACTCTGTACACACTGTATGCAAATGACTACCATACACACCAAACCAATAAAACTCTCATAAAATTTGTGGACGATTCTGCTATTTAGGGCTTCTTTACAACTCGAGTAAAAACACCCTATTTAGACAGGGTAGAACATGGAGGAAATGATGATAGACTTTAGGCCTAATCATGAGAGCCATGTTCCATTGATGATCAAGAGAGAGAAAGTAGAAACTGTTACAAAGTTTAAATATCTAGACTTTACCTAATATATTAAATTAAATTTACGTGAACATGTGACGTCTTTAAGCAAAAAGTTACACCAAAATATGTATTTCCTGAGATCGAAAGTTGAAAGTTGTTTTATTCCTCTATGTTAAAAAGTGTGATTTCCTATGGAATCAGCTGCTGGGATGTGGCGTTGAAAGCAGGAGGCACAAAGATAATTAATTATATTATGAGAAAGGCAGGAAAAATAATTAATTGTGAGTTGGAAAATGTCGAACTTTTCATTCTAAAGCTTGTCTACGCAAGCAGAAGATGTCAATCTTGAGTAATGCCAAACATCCACTCAATCCAGAATATATGCGCTCTGCAAGAAGTAATAACATCTTGCAACCCTATATCAAGAACGGAGAGGTAAAGGAACTCTTTTGTTCCAGCCTCTGTTAGATTATTGAGAAGTAGATCTCAGATCATCTGTTAACAAGTAATGTGCCTTATGCACTTGATATGAAGATATGCCTTCAATTACCTTTACTTTTCAAATAATAAAAACTGAATTAAACAAAGGGAGGAAGCGGGATTGGGCAGAGGGAGAGAGAGTAAGAGGTGGTAGGGACATAATTATTTACTTATCGCAATCGCTTTATTGTCCCTTAAATTTATATGTCATTGCACTGTTAAAAACTAAATAAAAAGATAACGAGAGAGGGAGAGAGAGAGAGAGGAGGCGAGGGAGGGAGAGAGAAAGAGAGAGTAAGAGATGATAATGTCATAATTATTTATTGATCGCAGTCACTTTATTGTCCCCTAAATTTACAAGTCATTGTTACACTGTTAAAGAGGTAGAGAGTGGGAGAGAGAGAGATATGCTCATAACATGTAATGTCCTATTGTTTGCTCAATGTACTGTTAATTCAGGACAAATTTCCCTTGAGGATCAATAAAATCGTAGTAAAAGTAAGATGTAGCTCAGGCATCACAAAATTTGTATCAAGGCTAAATCATCACCAATGATACTCTTACACACTGCACTCTTTCCAGTTGATATAATTTAATCTCATTACATCAGTTCACCATCCGCCCACCCCAAAATTTTAGTCCTCCATGTCATACCACATATCTATGCTAACGTAAAATCTTAAAATCATTATATGTAATAACCATTCAAAACAAAAGCAGTGACACAGAAGATCACTGCTGCAATTGTGAGCAACACCAATTACAAGATTCAAGAAAACGGGATCTCTGTTACTAGCACAGTTGTACAGTTTGATGCTCTACACTGATAAAGAGAGGAAAGACCAACCTAAAACCTCTCTCCTACCAGTGTAATAAAAAGTGGGCTTTTTCACGTGTGGTAACAACGGTTCATGTCAAGTTAACTCCGCATTGGTTTCCATGTGCAGGGTGTAGTGGTCATAGAGCCATGGATGCGGGTCATCAAGGAAGTGACTGGCAGCACATTGGATATATACTTCACCATCCATAACAGAGTCAGAGGTGAACTTTTTCATCTGAGGGTGAGTGCTTAACATATCTTATTTCTCTAGACTTTGAAAATTTGGAGAGACATTCTTTTCCTAAAGCAGTAGACGCATTACATATATAATCTCACTACTCCTAGTTATAGATTCTGATGTGGAGGCATTTGTTCTCTTTTTGTTTCTATTTTCTTCCTTATGAATGGTAAATCTTATTGAAATTTATACTTAAATTTATATGAAGAGTGGTTCCTGTTCATTTTTTTCCTGGAGGAAGTTTGGGGGGAGAGATCCCTAAATAGTACTTCATGGTGTGGCAATATTTAACCAGATTTGAGGCTTGCTTCTATTACAATCTTTTTTTATTCCCAGTAATTCAATTTTTTTTTTTTTTCATTTTTGCTATGAAAAGTGACTCTATGCTTGTTCTATGTCTCCCTCCACATAAGGTGTATATGGGTAATGAATTGGTGCATGCTGACAATAAGATAGAGGGCAGCCAAGGGATACAGTCTGTTACCATTCATACCCCAGAACAACCCGGACAAGCACAAATCACAGTGCTCATTTTTGACAAAACTGGACATTTTTCCCAAGACACAATACATCTGAGGTAAATGGAGAAGTCGGTAGATTAAGTAAATTTTATTTTTTAAGAAAATAGTATGAGCGCTCAAGAGATTAAGTTGTTGCCTCTCAAGGCTGAGGTTCGTTAAATGAGATATATGACTAATATTGGTCCGGAATTTACCACTGAGTCTTAATATAATATATTAATCACTAAGCTTTCCATGTCACAATATTGATACTTTGATGTTTTAAAGGTATCAAAGGTAAATAAAATGCTTTAACTGCCAAATAGTTAAAGCTTCATACTGAGATCAGCTGCTGCAAGGGAATAGAGAGTAAATGGTACATAGAAGCCAGAATTTTTGTCCCCTGTCATCTCAGATGAGTACATGTATTAGTTTAAGATGTATGTGATACTTTTTTATTAAACTGTCTATGTCTTGATAGATAAATTACATGTAATTTTTCTAACACTATCAAGACCAGAAAATCTTACTCAACTTTGACGATTGCTTATGCGCTGCCACACACTTCTGTTTATGCTAGTCATCTTGTTCTTTCAAGGGACAAGATTGTTCATGGATGTCATAACTTTTTTTTATGTCAAAATGCTCCTTGAGACCATATGATTAGTTTTCAATATGGTTTATTATAGTGATTTGGATTTGTTTTTTGTTGTTTTTTTTTCTCTACAGGTTCAACCAGTTGATTCTTCAGGATCTGCAGTGGTTGGTTCTCTCCCCTTTCATTGCCATGATTATCATCCTTCTGGTCAACCATGGTTTCCCTGCCAAGGATCTCCTGCCAGTTACTTTTCCTTTCAAGTCAAAATGAGTTTGGCATTCAATTCTGTTAAATTATTCATTCTTTGTCTTTAAGTTTGACAAGTTTTTAAAAAATATTCCATGAGGTTTTCTTTTCAAATTTCAAAACCAGTGTTTGGAAACTCAGGAAAGCATGGAATGTTGATATAACCACAATGATTTGCTTTTACCTTCCATTTCCAATTGTTTTATCAATAATGATCTGTGCACATAGTCCAATAGGAAATAATTGGGTTTGTTATTGTCTTTTAAGTAATCCTGTGTATTTTTTTATTTATTTTTTTCGAGCCTATAAATGTACATTGCAATCATCATAATTCCACCTTTATTAAATAAAAAGGATTGAAACTTCAAGTAAAAGGATTGAAACTTAAAATCCATAGGATTGGAAAGGCAATTAATTGAATCACAACAGTAATTAAAAATAGTCACTTCCTCAAGTTAGTTCCCCATTGTTTTCTTTAAATTGCATGCTTTATGGCAAACCTCAATATTTTTCTGTTGTTTGTGTACTTTTACCATTAAAAGAGACGTTTTTCATGAGAATTTGGGAAATACAATTAAAATTTAGAGAATCAATCCAGGAGGATTTTAAACTATGAGCCGAAATCTAAAAAAGCCAAAGAGAGAAAACTTTATCCTATTGCAAAAAGAAGAGAGCGAGAATCATATAGTAAAAAGACAAAAGTAATGCTCAGCCGTCAGAAGAAAGAACCTCCATGTATAAATATCACTATTAAAGAATTAATTTACAGTGTTACCAATTCAAAAGCCTAGGAACTTCAAGTTCAAGCAGTGGAAGAATACTGGCAAAGTGAGTTTACAGACAATGAAATCAGGTCCAACAAATAAGTGCATCTAGATGCAGAGAAAAAAAAGAGTCCTTCAATGTTACATTGAACCCATACTTATGCATGAATGTGAGGCTTGGACAATCTCAAAGTAAATTCATAAAAAAAATGGAGGCAACTGAAATGTGGTTCTTCAGAAAAATGATCAGAATTTCATGGATAGCAAAGAAGTCTTAAAGAATTGAAGCAGTTTTATTATAGAAAGATTACACAAAAAGACCACTCATAAATACAATGCATGGATGCCAAGTATATTTTTTTACTTGTTATTTCAAAGAAAAAAGAAAAACCGGCTATAAATGTAATTATTGACGGGTGAAAAGTGGAACAAGTTGAACGTTTTGTATATTTGGGCCAACTAATAACAGAAGATGAAAAAAAAAAAGATGAAATACAGAAAAGGATAGGAATGGCAAAAACAAATTTTAAGAACTAAAGCAGATCATTACGAGTTCAAATCTATCACTTCAAACAAGACTAAGACTTAGCAAATGTTATATTTGGTCGACATTTATGTATGGGTGTTAAACTTGGACTCTGACTGCAGATACTGAAAGAAGAATAGATGCTTTAGAGATGTGGACTTATAGAATAATAACAAGAGCCTCTTAGAAAGAAAAGGAAAAAAAACTTGAAATATTAGAAATGGTAAATGTCGAGCAAAAACAGATTGCGCTTGAACGAGAAAGATGGAAGACCGTGGCATCCAATCTCTGGAAAGAGAAGGAACTCTGATTGACTGACTAACTGATTATAAGAGAACAGCTGGGGCATCTTATGACAACCAGAATGATTGAAGGGAAGGGCAGCAAGATAAAAGAGAAAAGATAATGGAAGGACTAAGAAAATGATTTAATTGAGGGAATATGATGAAGTCATTGAAATCAGAGAAGGATCACAAAGTGTGGAGGGTATGATCGCCAAGGTTACAAGGCACAGCATTTGATGGATCGCAAGATTTGGTTTTGAGAAACCAAATAATTTGACTTCAGCATTTTAGGTTACCAATGAACCTGTAGTGTCTTTTGTTTTATTTCTGTTACCCCATTTTAGTAAAATAAAGAATTGCGATGAAATGACTTTCTTCTTGTTTTATGTTTAAAATTGTATCATTCTCCGTGTATATTGATAAAATTATTGCATGTATTATCTAATAAATCATTGGTGTGTCGAGAACTGAAAAAATATAGCAATTTTATAAATTTAAATGTGCTTCATTACCATCCTTTTAAAGGTAGCAAAATTAGAAGGATAACTGTTTGAAATTATGAATCGATCTGCTAAAGGTACCAACTTCTGTTTTTCAGTTTTAATGAATGAGCGTGAAAGAAAAATAATGCCATGTAATTTTTTTTTTTGGACAAATGCCATGTATGGATTAAAACACAATAGTAATAAAATTGTCGTGAATGTCTTAGTAGCTCCTCTGGGTGTTGTTTCAAATGTCATTGACTTAGATCATTTTGTGAATGCTTTACTATGCTGTCATTGAGACTTAAAGTGTTATGCAATGTGTGGTGAATTAGTCTTTATATTGAAAATCAATGCACCAATCTCTGTGGTATGTCACAATGATATCAATAAAAAGAATGTACTTTAATTAAATAATTAAATTATTCCACTCGAGTCAATTCTTTCTGTACTGTACGTTACTGTTATAAAACAATGAACAAGGTTAAGTTTGTAAATGGCAACAATGAATGATTTCCCATTTTTTAGTCTTTATCTTCTTTCGTTTTTTGTTTTTTTTGCCTACACCAAAAGGCCCTAAATAGCTTTAGGTGTTGTCTTCCTCTATTGCACTTATATTAGCAGTGAGATCGCCTATCACAATTTTGCCAAGGATCTTAAATTTATACCCACATCCATGAAAGTTTTAACTAGTTTGAAGCTTTACCAGATAAATATTACTGGATTGCTTGTTTTTTTGTTTTTTATTTCATTCAATACATGTATATTTCTCCTTGTTGCTTAAAAAAAAAAATCTTCCTTTTAAGGTTGAAAAGGTAGCAATTACATGTATTATCATCTTCACTATGCTACAATTTTTGGCTTAAGTCATTTTTGCTACTTTTGAGATAATCATTAAAAACTTTTATTTACTTAATTCTGCTTCAAATGTGACGCAAGCTTCTGGTAAGATAAACAAAAATCTATGACTTATATTATAAGTGCATTTTAAATCAAAAAGTTAAGATAGATCTTGTGTTCACCTTTACAATGATATCTCACTTGCATTATGACATAAGTCTCACTTATATCATAATTGTAGCACCGTGGCAATATAAAGATTGCACATCTTACAGATATGAGTTTAAGAAATTTAATTAAAGTTTCTAATCTTCATCTTGTGATCCAAGAGGGCAGTGGTTTATCTTAAGAGAATATAATGTAAAACTTTGTCCATAAAAAATGCCATTTTTGCGGTGTTATGGGCATTACAATAAAAGATTAACGATTCAATACACATTTCGAATATCAGGAGATCTTGACTTCAAACTAATGAAAAACAAAAAAGCTAAAGATTTGCGCACTGTTGAGATAAGATGATCTGAATGGATTGAGTGCAACTCTTTTTATAGTAATCCTTACATCCTAAAAAATTTGATATTTTCAATCTTGCAGATCATTAGAGCTTCACACTAAAAGAGTTAAAAATTGCCACAGCTTCATACATGTACTTAATAGTTCAACAATAATTGCTGTCAACCGTTTAAAAACAAAGGTTAAAAAATGCAAACCCATTCCCTTAGTTGCATATCTCATCAATTTTTATAAATAAAGACAAGTCAAGAAAAAAAAAGCAAATGAGACAGGGACATATTTTTTATGTTTTCAAATACCCTCTTTATTTGAATATATCTCATAAGAAAAAATTTTTTGTAAATAGAGATTGTAAATAGATGTATGGTTACCCACTTTGTTTTGATCAGCTGTGAAGCAAAGGATTATGGTTTTGAATATAACCTTTATAAGAATCCCTTTGGCCAAAATACATGTTGGCAATGATAAGTTTCAACATGAAATAAATCAAACTAAGTTGCCAGGTTATCTTATATAAAAATGCCCAAAAGAAAAAGAAAACGCTTCTAAGTTGATTGGTGAAAACAAATTTAAATTAATGAACTTTCAGTTGCTATCATTACATCAACTATAAGTGTCAGGCAAATAAACAGACATTGCAAACAAAAACCTTTGGATCTTCAACCACTGCAATTGTACCATTCGAAGTATTCAATCTAATCATCTCAGCGAAAGTATAAAATATAATAGTATAGGTAATTTTTTTTTAAATCTCCGCTTATAAAATAAAAAAACAAAGATGAAGCTAAATCAAATCTACACTGAAATCATCAAGGTTTACTCTATATTATGGGCTATTTTGATATTTTTTGCATGTACCCAATGGGTGTATACATCTGTTTAACTGTACAGAGAATACTGTGTACATACAAACAATAAGCATGTATCATAGAGATTGTTTTTAAGAATCTTTTTTTCAAGTTTCAACAAAAAAAATTAATGAATTCGGAATTTAGTAAGTCAGAAGTGTACAAACGGTCATACTTTTTACAGCAATGATAAACTAAACAATAAGCAGCTTTTCTTTGATTGATAGGACAGTACAAGGAGTGGTCAATGTATGAAGATCACACAAGAATGATCAAGTATGATAGTCTAGTATAGAAAAATCAGTTTTCGTATGTCGTCAATTCAAAAATTGTACGAAATATGAGGTTGGAAGATAGGGAATATGACACCTTTTTCAAATTATTAAAAATAATTAAACACAAATGAATCTGGAGTTTCTTAATGCTAGACTTGATCAGTAAAATAATTCTGAAAAATGACTTGCCAAAAAAGGCAGCCAATGAAATTCGGTGTACCTTAGCGAGAGTGTACAGGAGAATAAAAAAAAATACCTTATAGGCTTTTGAATTTGGGCATGGTTTAGGAATTTATTGACCACTTTGAAAACAAAACTGATCCCATAGCAGGGCTTGCCCTGCATAATTTACTTAATGTCACAATAAAGTTTACTCGTTTAACCTCAGACCACTGAGTGGCTCATAACTGAACAGGGAATAAGCGAGATTGGATGCACTTTATTTAAATTGCTACTGAAAAAAAAGTGAAATAGCTTTAAAGCATGTGTTGTACAAATAAAACAATATACAAAATTCATTATCAAAGAACATTCTACAGGGTGAAATAGAAATAAATGGTTATACATATAAATATACTGGCTTAAATTATAAATATTGCCCTAAAAAGATTGCATTACAATCAGATATCAAATATTGTATACCCATGACAGCATTGAAATCAAAAGTAAAGTACATGCATTAAAAAAATATGATCTGTCACAAATTTATTTGTCTATTTCGTCCCCTACTGGTTGGATCTGTGTCACTATGATGTGATCGGCTTAGAGTGAGAGAGGAGTCATGTTATCCCACACTGTCTCAGTAAGGCAGTACATAAATTTGTCAAACGTTAAAATGGGATCTGTCCATGTGGAGCTACGCAATCAACCAACCAACAGATGGACCCCTGCTATGTTCTAAAACTATCTCTAATATTTTATCCTGCACCTGTATCTTTTTCTTACAAATAATAGTTATCAAGTTAAATAAGTAAGATTTAAATTCTTGTATCAGGTGTAATATGGCAATGTTTTGATCAATCAAAAATCTTTGAGGCTGACTTAGTTTATCATTTATCTTGCCAACACAACAGCCCTTTTCATAACACTTTTAAAATTGTCACAAGTTATGTGGAATATGTGTTAATAAATAAAAAAAGGTAAATATATTCAACATTAGCTGCTGCACCACACAGGTAAATGCAGTCTTAATGTCAAGTTTTCTTCTTCAATCAATCTCACATAAGAACAAAGATACATTGCACTTTTTTATATCAGCTGATTACAGAATAACAAAGCAGAATAATAGTTTTCATACATGGTCTTGAATATTCTTGAATTCATAAAAATGGTTGCTATTTTAAAAAAATTGTACAAATATAGTAAACAACAAAAATTATATGATTTGTTCAATCATTGGTAACGCTGTTTGGGTAACAATTAAAATTGAAAAGTTTCAGATATTGTATGAACATCATTTTGGAGATGAATAAACTTGTGTATTCCCCTTATAAGAAAAAAATCAATGGAATTACAAATATCACATAATCCGCAAATCATTTGGAATGATCATAACAATTTTTTTTGTTTGCTGGCTCAGAGTAATTCACACGGGTCAAGAGCAAAATCACATGTATATAAACATTTTAATTGGTGTTTAGAGGAGGCTATTCATAACCTTGCTTTCCTTCTAAGCGAATAAACGAAATTTAAACCTACTGATCCAAACTACATTTTGTCTTACCAGTTATGGTCTTGAATCAAGCTTTTTCTCACAATTTGACATATTTTGGTTGTTTGAAATTAATGGATAAACATTCGCAAAGGCTAATATAATTTTGAATGATTTCTGTGGTCATATTTTGTCAATGAACAATTTTTGGAAGATTTTGCTGAATATTTTTGAACAGGATGTTTCTGAAACAAAGCATAGATTTAACATCTTTAAGGCTTAGCAAATCTGCAAGAGAATATAAATCATGCTCCTTTCTTGCTGCTTTTACAGCCCTTTGTGCTGAAAGTGCATACAGTGCTTCTTCTAAAGACAAAGTCATGCTGTCCATGGCAGGAAACAACTTCAGATTCCACAATGTTATCTTTGTATCTTGAGCGCCATTACCCTTGTTCCCAGACTGAGTGTTGTTTACTTCCGTTGGTAATATATCTGTTTGTTTCATACCTTGAGACTGCATGAAATGCTTTAACGTTGAAGACAAAAAGGGTAACGATTCCAAATCTGTAAGCGAGACAGTTTTTTTAAGATTGTCATCAACATGGAAGAAAACAGTGACATACTTGGTTACGTTTTGCAATAGCACAGGTACAGTGTGGAGGAACATTTCTTGAGGAATAATTAGTGAGGAAATTATTTTTTTTGCTTCTTTTCTAAGGTATTGACAGTTACTCAAGATGCAATTGGGTTGAATGGTTATAGGGATGTCAAAATGGCAGTAATCAATAACGCAGTCAGCAGCAATCTTGGATGAACTGGGGACTAGGCTGTGCATTATACATGCATTGGATGAAACTGTTCTTTGAACTTCAATCTGATTTTGATTTGTGTTGTTTTCACTTTCCAAATTTAAAGAAGTCCAAGCATTGAAAACATCTTTTTCTAAAGACATCTCGCGGTGGAATACATCATCACGACAGAAGTGATGTATTAGTTCACGTGTGGTGCCAATATGAACAAACTTGGACAGATTTAAAACTAAAACATGAACATCTGTGCCTCTAAGGCAGTCAAACACAGCCTGCCTACGAGCCAAGAGATTGGAAGTTTGCTGGCTTACATTTGAGGTAAGATGGATGTAGTCATTTGTTGCTCTTTCTCCTAAGGCTTGAAGGAAGTCTCCATATGCATCAATCTCACAGCCAAGATCCCCAACTGATTTCTTAAACTCAAGTAACTTTTTCATACCATCAGTCCCAAAGTAAAAGCTACTATCTGTGTAGACAGTATCTCCCTCAATGCTAACACCTCCAGCAAACGAGTGGGAATCTCCAGACAGGACTGCTCCCTGGCGCTTCATTCTTTCATCACTTGGCTTTTGCAGAACTTCTAGGCATCCTCTCACCTCCACCAAACTGCTTGTGTCTAAACTGTCCACGTCCTTAATGACAAAAACACCATGAGTGCGACCGATTTCAATTGGAGAAGGATGAGCAAGGGCTGTAAAACCAAGGGGTGGAATTTTCCAGTCCCCATCACTCAAGCTATATACAGTGAAATCATCAGCACAGGTGACAAAAATTCCAGGCTCTATTTTGTCTACAAATGGCCAGTATAAGGCTAGCTTGAGGTCAAGCATTTGGTAGGGGGGATTTCCATGGGGTAACAAAGAAAAGACTTTCCCTAGAATAGTTGCACTAGGCATTCTTTGGCTCCAACCGCCTGCATGAATCATCAGGATTTTCTTGGAAAACATGTCATAACCATATTCACTTTCCAAGAACTCCAAGGCAGTAAGTGTTGAGCCTCCATTACCTTGGAAACAATAAATGAGAAAGAAAAAAAGCCAGTGAAGGATGAAAGTCAAGTTTAAAAATAACTTTAAAAATCAATGTCCAAAAGTAAATGTCTCATTGCAAAACTTTTAATTTTGCAACTGTGAGCTTAAAATTTAAGTAATGTCTAAGATAAGACAGAGAGTATAAAAAAGATACTACAAAAGGTATTAATGTACATTTTTTTCCAATTAAATAGAATAATTCACAGCCTAAATAAATATAAAGGTATGAATAAACCCTATCTTCAAACTTTATTAATAATAGTATGCTTATTTCTTTCTTCCAATCTATTTTTAATTTGTCTTATACTCTTTGGCAGAGTGCTGGGTAATCAAGAGCTAGGCTAATTTTTCTTGTCGAAAAACTTTGTGTTGTAAATTGCCATTGTGTTTTCTCACTAAACATTACTTTTGCTGTGACTTAAGAGCCTCAGCTACCATTGCCACAAAAGTGTTTGCCCACACCACAAATTGCATGCAGCACCTTCTCAAAGGTGGTTTAACGACATAACCATTGCACATACTGCACTCTCATATAAGGCAGATCATACTTTTTTTTAAAATCAAGAACAAGAGATTTCATTCTCTCCATTAGCTTATTGCTTACCAATTCTAATTCCTGGCGGATCAGATACAATATGTATTGGTAAATCAGTAGGCAACTCAGCACGAATTCTTTTTTCTTCCACTTGTAGTTCAAATGCTTCTTTCTGAGGCTTGTCCGCTGTGGTTATAATTACAACATCCCAAAAGCTGCGTCCACATTTAGCTATGCTTTTTCCTGGACAAATGAAAAAGTTTGTTACATTGTGTTCAATTGCTAAAAGATTTTGTCTTCATTTCTCCATGACTTCACAACTTCATATACAAATAATTATAAATCAGTCAAGAGAATGTGGTTTCAAAAAGAGATAAAACCCACGAGTGAGTCTTGTTTAAATCCATTAGAAGCCTTCTATTCAAGAATATCCTTGTTCTCTCTGTTGGTTCATTTTAGTATGTTAAATATCATCTTATGACTCGAATATGCAAATTTTAGAGTGATAACTACTACAATGTAACTGTACATTTATAATTTAGCTTCTTCTGTTCAGTTACCATTAATTAATTCTTTAGCAAGATCTGAAATCAGATGTAAACACATATCACATTGTTATCTATTGAACTATAATTAATTGCTGTGGTTTAACCTTTTGTAATCTTATCTACGGTGCTCTATGGGCGGGATTTTAGTTGAGTTAGGCCGAGAAGCTTGCGGCAGTGATCACCTTTTCTTAATAGGGGTCACGAAGGGGTCACTTCACGACTCCCTTACCTGCGGTGCTGAGGTCTGATACTGAATTAAGTGCCCTCATAATTAGTGCTCTAGGTAAGTGAGTGTAAATAGTGCGCTGTCTTAATAAGGTTATTGTAAAAACAAAACAAAAAAACTCCTGTTAAAAAGTGAATTTAAGTTTGATAGTTTAAAGATATGCATGTCTAGATTAGGTTTAAAAAGTAGAATAAATGACATTAAAATGCTTTGAACTTTAAATATTGAACGTTTGCACCAATCGAGCTTGATTAAAACTTCATTACATTTTTCTGTACATGTATATCAAACCTGTCACTTAACTTCATTGTCATTCTTTCACCCGCATTGAAGTTATGAGTAACTAAAGTATTATGTACAGTTTTGGATACTTTAAAAAATTTGAATTGAAGCTTTTTTTTTTTAGAGCAAATATTTTTAAATATATGGTTTTTCAAACAATCGTACTATACCAGGAATGTTTTTTTTTTTGTGAAGAAAAATAAGTATTACAAAAATCACCTTAAAACTTCAATGTACATGTATATTAAAAATGACTTTTTATTAAGTTCATGAGTCAGGTGTATCTAATTTGACATTCTTGGCTATTCGTCTGTAGATTGTAATATATGTATCAATGGCACTCCGACTCGACGCAATCACATCATCAGTCATGTGTTGGCAGTGCGATAGAGCTACATGAACTTGGCAAAATGTGTTAGTAAGTCTGTTGAATTTGTGTACAATATCATAGGCCCTGTCTGAAATCTATGGGTTATTTGTATGTGCTTGTGTCTGTTTGATTATTGTGCATGTCAGGTTAAAGTAAACGCCCGATTGTAAAAATACTTGTGGCAGTGGTTGCCCACAAAGAAGCAGCTGTGGTAGGCCTGGGGGGAATACATAGGTATTTTATATTTATTTAAAAGACCAATTCTGGATATAAGATCAACATGTTCCATGTTTGCAAGTGTCTGTTCTGTTTGTGTTAACTGTCTAGTGTCATTGGTGATGTCCTCCAGGCCTTTACTGAGCACAAAGCAACCTTTAAACTGCCCTATATTGTCTTGGGTGTTCAAGAACAGGCTCCAGTTGTTGCAATATTTCTTTACTAATTTGTGAGGCTGACATCTACTTTTCTGGTTATGCAGAGATCTAATGCACGGGCTTTCTGTTTAAAAGCTAGTGGGGCACTTAAAAAAGACACAGAGGAGAATATGCAGATAGGGAAGAGCGATAAATCCAATGGTATCTGCAGAAAAGGAGTGAAGCTACAATTGAAAAATTTTTCAGCCTGTTTGATGTCGCCACAACTCTCCTGCAATGTTTGTTTTTTTTTTTGCTGATACAATTAACAGTTCTATCTTCCAAGGAACAAAATAAAGCTGCATGCAATTGCCGCCTTGGCATCCAGCACCACAAGCAAGTATTGGTTCCTTGTGGGCCCGACAAGCCTAGCATAGATATGTAATTACCACACACATATAACAAATGGTATTTAAGAAATAAAGTTTTTAAAAAAGAGAACACTTTATAAGTTGCACTTAAAATATCTACACACACATACTGTTCTAGAATCTCAATGAATAGGCCCAGGAACTTACAATTTTCACTAACATAAACACAAAATATTGCACTATCAATCAGTAGTGATTCTGTTCAATGACGATCAACAGATAATGAAATAAAACATGCATAAATTAGTTGATTTTCGCGCATTAGCTAGGGTCAAACTCAGGTAAAATAGTGCGCACATGTCCTACTTTATTGGATGTTCATGGCTAACACCCCTTGAGATCAGCCAATTTAGTTATAAATATGACAGGGTCAAAAGAAAAAGAATTAAAAAATTACGCAAAATTAACAAAAATCCATGTTTCAAAACACCTAACTCGTGAACTTTCGTAACTGATGTTGTCAAATGCAGTGAACTGTCATATTGGTGGTAGCAGTAGAAAGCTCTTACAGAGACAGAGGGGATAATAGACAACCTTTAAGTAAAAAAAATGGAAAGAAAGATTTGGAAAGATATAGTATAAAATGCTGTGATTTCATATGAGATTCATAGTGTGAACAGAAAACTAAGTTGTTGACGCAAAGTAGCAAGTGAAAAAGAAACTTAACCACTGGAAATAAACAAGAATATTCAATACCTGCATCTAAGTGCCGTTTTTCTTTTTTTTTTTTTTTAAGATAAGGGCTAATTCAATAATTAATTCAAAAGACAAATATGGCTGCAGGGATAATGTTAATTTATTCTGGCACACACAAAAAAAAAAGCAGCCGAAATGTGATAATTATTCAACCTACTATACAGAATATCAGTACGATTTTTAACGGCAAAGATGCATTAAGTAATATTAGCCTAGGCCAGTTTCACATAAAGTGTATTAATAGCGACAATAAACCATCCATATGAGTGGATCTTTTAAAGCCATGACCATTTCAATGTTATTTGCACAGCACTGTTACACTTTTAATATCATTATCAATAATCATTACATTGATACATAACAGTGTAAGAAAAGCCAATGTGTTATATCAATCAATTCATCCTGCTCAAAAATCAATTAAACTGTGTAAAACTCTCTCTCTCTCTCTCTCTCTCTCTCTCTCTCTCTCTCTCTCCCCTCTCCCCTCCCCTCTCTCTCT
>RQTK01000929.1:58671-99738 GCA_003991915.1 Elysia chlorotica
GTTCCGAAGGGTTGGTTAACATGGTCAGAAAAGGTGGCTTAATAATCCCCTTCCATATCATCTATGAGCAGCAGTAACACTTTACTATTTTCTTGCATATTCAAAATACATCAAACTTCCCAATAAGAGTTCTCGATGTGGCCAATTGGGGCCTTATGATGTCTTATTATAGCCATCGTGTTTTAATATATACATTCAAAGAGTGTGTATATATATATAGTTATGATGATTTCGAATTAATTATGTAGCAATAAGGATAAAATTGCCCAAAATGCCAAAACCAGAATGTGGCACGCTATGATTTGCAGACTAAATCTATGATTTGAATTAATACCATTACCAGTGCTACATTAAATTTTGGTCTATAGATCCTTAAAATGGATGCGAGAATCTCACAATTTTAAGACATGAACAGGCTGAATTAAAAATAGCACACAGCCAGAATAATTTTTTTATTCCTCTGAAGAACTGAAACAAAGTGGTGCAAAAAGAAATAAAATTGTTTTTAAACAAAAGAAATACCCCCTTCTAGCAAATACTTAGGAAATTTCAATTTTTAAAAGCCTTACCTTTTCTTCTTTTTTTTTCATATATTTATTAATTATTGTTCTTATCTGTCTAAAATATGTTGTAATTACTTTCCCTTTTTCTTTTCCCAGTAAAAATTTTTAAAGACCAAAAGCTTCAATACGTATAAAATGTTATATTGTTTTGTAAATCTTACATATTAGACTACTTACGCCACTTTATTATTCTTTTTTTTTTTACCTTGCCTATAATATGTCAGATTAAATCAAAAGAATCCAGAGACTTATAATTTGCTGCAATACAAAATCGTCACAATATCAACTACACACAGTAGCCTACATGTTCAACGAGCATTTATTGATCTACTTACATTTATAACCCTGTATATATAATTATAATATTTATAAATAGTAGTAGTAATGTAAATGTTGTACACTCACCAGTATCCTCTATCAGTCTATATGCTTGCTTGGCAGTAACTGTTCAATTTCCGTGTCCAACTAAAAATCTACTGTTCTAGCGGCAGTCAATCGTACTCAATCTACTTGCTGGGGTAGCAATATCAAGTGTTCTTTGTTGTTGTTGTTTTTTTTTATGGATTACGCTGCCTATCACAAAAATGGGACATCGACACCGCTGCCTTCAGCGCTGATAGTACTAGATCCTGAGTCTGATGCTCGACTCTCACGTTTCTGATCATCTCAGACTTGCTTCAGCCGTTCCACTCGTATCCACTGACTGCCTGGATCTGAAATGAGTGGAACGGAATTTAATAAAGTAATAAGCTCATCTGAATCTGATCAGATAAACACTGGAACAAGTAGGCCCTATGTATCGCATCTACAGTATTGACTGCTAGCAGCTAAAAGCCAACTAGGCCTATTAGATTACTAGTCCAACGTCCGCCATTATTGTTACTATAAATAGATTATGTCAGTGTAAATTTAGACGCGCTCGTCTTCGATTAGTGTCAACTAGTCTATTGCTCTTTCTACTCGACAACATAGCATACATTTTAAGCGGCCCATCTAAATTACTGTTTATCCAATCATATACCATGTAAGATCTGGACACTCGATTCCCTTAAAATACCAGACAGGACATTATAGAATGTCATCCTCAGTAAAGCTAATTGATGACAACGACAACGTGAATGATTTTGAATTCATGAATAAATTATGTAATTATGATATACATGTACATGTTACATGTTATATATATATATATATATATATATATATATATATATCCATCTATCTATCAGACAGACAGACAGACAGACAGACAGACAGACAGACAGACAGACAGACAGACAGACAGACAGACAGACAGACAGACAGACAGACAGACAGACAGACAGACAGACAGACAGACAGACAGACAGACAGACAGAGAGACAGACAAACAGACAGACAGATAGACAGACAGACAGACAGACAGACAGACAAACAGACAGAAATTAAAGCACACTCTCTTCATACAACAGACGAAATTTAAAAATTTACAACGATAAGAAAATAAGAAGGTAGAATTTCGACATAAAGATTAACAATAATTTAATAATATACACACACATATATAACACATTGTTACGGGATAGCTTTCACGTAGGCCTAACTTCTAATATATTTTTTCTCTAAACTATAACACAGATATGTTGGCACAATCTTGCAATAGGGGATATATTCAAACATGCAGTGATAATATTGTATAAACTATAATAATCGTGGAAGTTACAATACAAATCAATGAATACTTTGCAATTAAATACTAGTCTTTAATAATAAACAGATTTCACGTATAAAATAAACACAGCAGCGTTAATGTCCTTTTTAACAACAAACCTGTTGTCATCAGATGTCTCAACTGTCAGCACGTTCATACTCCCTGGACGCTTCTGGAAGGCTAATTGCCGCTGATCACCGTATGTAAGACACCCGTCACATTATCAGTTTCCACCACCAGAAGCCTCTCCCGTAACCCCGATACGGATGATTTGTACCACTCAAAGAGTGCAACTACCAGTTACAATATTAGTCTCCACCACCAGAAGCATCTGCCTCCCGTAACCCCGATACGGATGACTTGTACCACTCAAAGAGTGCAACTACCCGTCACGATATTAGTCTCCACCACAAGTGGCCTCTCCCGCAACCCCGATACGGATGGCTTGTGCCACTCAAAGAGTGCAGTGTATACAACAACAAAAAAGGGATTTTGTTCCCTGAAATAAACATGAACAACCAAGTCATAAGTTCCCAATGACGTGGCTACAGCTCCACCTCTTACATTTAACTGCGCACCATAATCACTAATATCTTATTAGTCGTTTCACGATATGACTCTCTAACAGAATCTAAGTTAACATTTAATTATGTTTAATCTTTTTCTCCAAAAATAATAGAGTGTCAATGCTCTCTCTTAAAATTGCAGGATTATCTACAAGTCACGTCCCTAAATTAACCTTAATTTCTGGGGTGATAATTAGGAGAAAAGAAATTAAAACAATCATCACTTACCTCGTATTTGTTGAAATACACAAAGCTCTTGAGTCACAGCAGAGCACCGACAAATCGGTCCCTCGCGTCGTGAGTCCACACGTACACGCTCACACACAGAGTTCCAAACTCTACCAGTTTCACCGACAGGATCGGCTATAAATCTATCCTATCTAGAAGTAACGAGACTCAGTTTCTCCGAACACAGAGTTCCAAACTCTGGTTAATCTCACCGACAGAACGGCTACAGTACACTTCTATCTAGAAGTAACGAGACACAGTCTCTCCAAATGTTCAAATTCGATCTGCCTAACTAGTCTGAGGTATCATGATTTAAATCCTACTCGATTATAACCTACCCAGACATCCTTGACTAATGACGAATGTCTTAAGGCTTTTCCACACGAGTCCATACTCATAAATTGATTAATAATTATTATGCTTTTTGTGATATTCCACGTTCCCCACACTGGCATCTTTGTTTATATCTGTAGTTGATTTATATAACCCTTCATATATTCCAGCCTGACGTACTTTCTCGCCTATCCGATACACGGTCCAGCGACCGTTCCTGGCTAGTTTTCAAACATATAACTCTACCTGTCACGCAGTTATTTACGTTACGTTAGAACGGTTAGATTATTCTCTAGGCCCAAACCTTTAGCGTGGCCAGCCATTCTGTGGCATACATACTATATAAATCATAATATCACAATTTCACAGCTCGAGTTACTGAATGTATGTATATACGAAACATCTTATGTTGTGTTAACGTTATACATTATACATGTACAAAAAGGAATGAGTAAATATAAACGTAGATACTATTAAATAGAAGGATTCTAGTCAAGTATAATTAATAATTGCATTAAAATGGTTTATTTGTTGAAAATAATCATTTTCTAATAAAATGTTCATTTTTTAAAGATATAGGTCGATGCAAATAAGAATTTTTGTATCTGTTGGTTCTGGCCCTTGGCATCCTAAATCTTCCAATAATGTTAAAGTCTACTGTCGGATTCGTCATGGAGAGGATGTGTCTTGTCGTCAAGTATCTGTTTCGTCTTGTTCTCGGTGCGTTGTTTACAGAGTGTGTCAACATCGTCGTGTTGCCTGCCAACCACATCACCTGCTTTATTGATAATTTTGTTTAATTTGTCTTTGTTCTGTTTTGTCAAATTTCCACCCCGACATGAGATGCCAAAGGTCAGAGAGATGGTCCGCATCATTAGAGATATAGAGAGAGGAAGAGATAGATAGACAAAGAGGCGGGTACAGACGGAGACACAGAGAGAAAGAGAGAGAGAGAGAGAGAGAGAGAGAGAGAGAGAGAGAGAGAGAGAGAGAGAGAGAGAGAGAGAGGGGGGGGAGGAAGAAAGATGTTTTCGTGAGGTTAAAGTTTTAAATTTCTGTGTATTTCTTCACGTATCCTTTAGAGGCTTTACTGTCGTCGGTTGCAAATTTTGCTGCATAAACAAAACAGAAATGGTTATTAAAAGTACGGGGGGTAAATAGATTAATTTTGAGTCAGATTGATGTCTTTGATCTCCGCTCCTAAGTTTTTGTCCTCTAGTCTACTCTATGGCTTTATCTCTATATGTCTGTATGTCTGTGTCTCTCTCTGTATATCTCTGACTCTGTCTCTGTCTCTGTCGCTCTCTCTCTCTCTCTCTCTCTCTCTCTCTCTCACTCACTCTTTATCCAGAACTGGATTTAGCCAGGGGTTCAGGGGGGCTCGGGCGAAGGGGAAGAGTGGGGGAAGAAAAAAAAAAGGAAGAAAAAGAAACTTCATGACATGAACTGAATGTAGCTAAAGGCTGTAAGCTTTAAAAGATGGAAACACTAATATCACCCCCTCCCCCCTTTCCCCAAAGATTTGGCAACATCCGAATCGATATAAACAAATTGTCACTGCAAAATGGCAAAATGTGAGGGAATGGATCACAGCCGTCATAGGGGCCCCCAACGGACCCTGATCACAGCTTTCCACCACAGGACTAAAAAAAAAGGGAGGGGAGGGGGGCGGGGTCGCATCGACTATTAATGAACAAAATTGCAGCTGTTATCACCTCATGTCAAACTTGTTTGGCACATTTCCTAACTATCGAAACCAACCGAGGCAATAAAACCTGGCATCGTTTCCAGTTTCAGCGCCCCCCCCCCCCCTCCCACATCCCTTGATGTTTAGATCTGCTATGATTATTCCGATTTTGTGGGTTGTTTTTTTTTTCACCAATCATGTCCTCTTCTACAGGTCTGGCAAGTAAAATGGAGTCCATCAAAGATTTTTGGAGAACAACAAATTTGCAAAATTCGTTCCGTGCGCCGACCATTCTCTTAATCTCGGAGGGCGGGCTGCTATTGATTCATGCGTGGAGGCAGTCAAATTTATTCATGAATAATTATTATACAGTTTCTTCTCTGTGTAAACAGGGGGGCGCGATGGTCCTGGGGTATGACATCGGCTTCCGACGCAAAATGTCCGGATTCGAGCCCTGGCGATTGCGCTCTCTATTGGTTGGGTCGGTGTCAGTATAATGTGACCGGCTGAGATAGGAGTCATGGCATCCCCGCCCAGTCTCGTGTGTGGCAGCACATAAAATTGTCAGACGTTAGTCTTGGGTCCACCCAGAATATAGCATATATAGTGCTGATGTTGGACGTTAAACCAACTCAACAACTCAACATCTGCGTCAACATAACGATGGGTACCGCTGAAACACTTATTATCACCGGAGTCAAGAGTCGTCCAATGTTTATTTGATACATGGTGGAAGGCGGATGCAAAACTACATCTGTAGCTAAGGATAGCTAATCTCAACTAATAGAAACTTCTCAAAGCATTCAAGGTGATACTAATAATTAGAAGGTTGATACGAGACGACAGGTCGGAAATGTGCAACGAAACATGGAAGAACTACAAATTGTCTTCATGCTACACCTTTGGACAATTCTGTCAGTCAACAAGACATCACAGGACCATCAGGTCACACTAAATACGTGTGCACATTGTTATTCTTCTCTACAAAACTTTGTATCAACAACTCGTGACAATTTGGACGAAATCAAGAAAAGCGCTCATAAAAAATGTCCAGGTGTCGTCTACAAAGCGACCAGAAGCGATAGAAAAGCACATCCACGTGATGGCCCTTCTCCCAATGCACTAGACAACATGCCAACATGTTCAAAGTAAAATCTCTCTTCACAACCATTGGTGCTCTTTCAACCAATCTTACGTTTCGCAAGAATCACTTACACGTGGGGCGAACATTTAAGAGAATGTTAAAAAACTGGCTGCACAATACCCGACTGACGCGGACCCACAGATTTCTAAATAGATACTATTAATAGACATCTGTGCGCGGGCCTCAACCTGGCGGATTAGCTTGTACACTTTCCTAGATATCTGAAAGAAACACCCTGAAAAGGAAAACATGGCTATCAATAAATATGCATTGTATTTAACGTGCCCACAAAAGGCAACATTCAAGCAGCCTTGCCCAACGTCGAGATCACCCTCAGACTATTTCTTACTCTGATTGTGACAAGCTGCGATGGTGAACGGTCATTTCTAAGCCTCAAAAGAATTAAAAAAAAAAAAAACGTAGCAAGATCCGCAATGTCCATGGGGAGGTTGTCAGATCTCAGCATCTTGAGCATTGAGGCAGACAAGATCAGGAAATTGCATGTCAGTGACATTATTGAGGCCTTTGCAGCAAAAACAAACAAAAAACTCGGGGAAAAGCCTTTGTAGTGTAATATTTTAGGGTAAGATTTGCTCATTATTCATATGGGCAACTATCCGCACCAGTAGCAGCAGCGACAACAACAATAACAACAACAACAACAACAGCAGGAACAACAACAACAACAACAACAACAGGAGCAGTAGCAGCTATTTATCAATGGAAGACTACCGCGATTTCTTCTGGGGGGAAAATGTCAGGGGGAAGGGGGCCTTGAGCCAATCAGTACCAGTACCACAGGGCCTTGAGTTGCCTAAATCCGAGTCTATCTCTGTCTATCTGTCTGTATGTCTCTGTCTGTCTGTATGTCTATGTCTCTCTCCCTCCCCCATCTCTCTCTCTTTCTCACTCCGCCCCTCAACTTAGGACGGAAGCACATGTAGCCTAATAATTATAAATTATCAGTTTGACACAAAAATGAAAAGTCGACACTATTCTCTAGTCCTTGTTCAGTACAGTGCCGTTACACACTTCTCAAGGTCGGAGAAAGATGGCGGATTTGCTCATCATCGGATCCACGATTTGAAACACTGAAGTATCAATCTATACTCTACTCATAGGCAAAAAACTGGCTTTCGAAAATCTCTACAGAAAATATACTGTATTTTATACCCGAAATGATATATATAACGTTTGATTCCTAGAGTTAATAGGATTCCAGGAAACCTACCAGAATCTAGATCCAGATCTAGAATAGAATCTAGCTAGATTCTAGATCTAGAAACTAGAAAGTAGAATGCACCTAGACGTAGCTTACGTCTAGTCGTAACAATATATATCTATAAGAATAAGAAGGCTTACAACGAGACCTAAGCTACGTCATGTTTGTGCATTGTTATTCTACCCTAGATCTAGTTCTAGATCAATGGAGTCGTATTCATGAGCGGTCGTAAACTAGGCCAATAAAACTGGTCTGATGTAGTTAATCTAGATCTAGTACTAAATTTTTTACGTAGACTAAGCCTGTATTCATGGTGAATTTTTTTCATAGATCAGCTACATCTAAAAAAAGGAAGGAAAGTCTAAAAATGTAGAAGCCATTTTGAAATAAAGTAGAACTTCATTAAAAAATATATAAAAATTAGGTACCCAAATCGGCCTGTGAAGTAGCCGTGAGGGAGGGACCAGCAGTTCTTTAACAGCAAGGCAGTCAACTGACGCTCCATGTTAAATGGGTTAAATAACCTTTTTTTTTCAACCCCCAGATAAATTGACTGCACTTCTGGATTGGGAGGACTTTACCTGCATTTTGTGATATTCGAGAAAGAACCATCAAAATGCAACCCTTTGGAACCACAACGACTGCTGCATCTTCACCATTTTCATTCAACCTCCAAAAGACATCAGCTCCAACACTGAATCTGTCAACTGCAAATGCTGGATCTGGTTTCAGCTTTGGATTGAACAAAACAACAGCTTCCACTGGTCTTTTAGGTAAACTTACCCTATCCAGATCAATTAAAATGAAATATGTTTTACTAGATATTAAAAAAAATCCTGTCGTACAGCTGTTAAGACAAAAATGTAGCCAATCATCGCATTGCTGTTCTTAATAGCTCAGCGCACCATAAAAGCAACAAATGTGCCAATTTGATCGGCATCTTGAAAACCTTTCGATTCAATTTTTAAAATGCCTCAAATAAAACGCTGAAACGATAAGTTTAAGTATAAAACGCTTTTTTGTCATCTCTAGTCTCTCTTTTACTCAATGCATTAAACATTACAGAATGGTGTTCTTTTGATAATTTAAATCGAGTGAGTTTGCAAACTTGAGGCTAGATCTACATGTAAACTTGCATGTAGAGCTGGATCTAGTGTTATTTTTTTTAATGAGAAACTAACATCTGTACCTTAGTTTAGTTACTACAATACAAAGGAAATGTAACCAAAATTTTTTAAATTTCATTATCTATAACTATAAGCCTAGATTTAATGTAGATGCATCAGTAGTGTGTGTGTGAAGTTGTTGGGGGTGTGTCAGAACGGTCATGCTGGATCAGTGGAAATGTCTGTAAGCTTAGCCTAGCTTAACTTAACTATGCGAGCGTAGTTGCATACCATCAACCTAGGCGTAGCAGTAAACAATTTTTACCTTAGTTAAGCTGAAAAATAATCGTGAGAGTTGCAAAGAAGCGCAGGAAATATTTGTTTAAATCTTAGATAAAAAATCAAACAAGAACAAACCAGTATAAATTAACTCATTTCTATTTTAATCTTTTCTACAGCTACTCCAGCAACAACAAGTACTGCTGGAGCTCTTGGTTTTGGCTTGCAGCCTGCATCATCAGCATCCTCTGGGTTTTCTTTTGGGCAAACTGGGGGTAATGTTTTTATACAATAGTAATGAGTCCTAAAGCTAAGTTTCTTGTAGTCTGAAAGTATTCACTGCGCATTCTTTTAAAAATCGGTATTAATATTATATTATTTCTTAACTGCTGCAGCAAATCCAGCTCTAAGTACTGCTGGGACTGTTGGTTTGGGCTCCTTGCCGCCCGCTTCTTCTGCAACTTCTGGGTTCTCTTTTGGGCAAACTGGAGCAGCAGGATCTACAGCCACAACTGGCCTTGGTGGATTCTCCTTTGGAAAAACAACGACTACAAGTGCCCCTTCACTTGGTGGATTTGGTAAGATATACATGTTCCACAACTGAGTAAAGCATTGTTCTATTCAGTATGGATGCCACTTCCCGCCCCCTCATTCTAGGTCTATGCAGTGCTTGCTTTCTTTGACAACAAGGAAAAAAAACGAGGGTTTTGCAAGGAAAGCAAGAAAGGGGAGTTTAGGCAGGGGTGGAGCAGTTGAGACAGTTTTAGTTTTCTTGGAATTACCCGTCCCATGTCTCCAAAAATTAACATTCAGATTGAATCAGATTATTTAGAACAAATTCAGATTGTTTTCACAGAATCATTCAGATTTTCTGTTCCTGGAGTGTGGCAGGTCTGGATTGAACCAGGAACCTCAAATCTTCTTAGATTAAGCTATGTATTACTTTTGCTGAGGATGTTTTACCTATTTGTATGAAAATGGTCATTATACAATTTTACAGTCATTCTCAAATCTGGATGTTCATGATGTTAAAATTAAGGGTGAAGAAGAAAATATAAGCATATTTCATATTTGAAATACGGCAAGCAAAAAAGTTAATACAGATTTGCTTTTGCTTTTAGACATTGGCAGGCGGTAATGTGAAAATACTGAGTTTTATCACCACCATATACAAAGATTAGTATGCCAGGTTATAATTTTTTATATAGACCTATCTTTTTTGAAAAAGTTATATAAAACAAATAAAAATTGTTATAATCTAAAATATCTTTATATCATTTTCATTTCTAACCTGTTCTTTTTATAAGTTATAGGGTGCAATGGATCTTTGGTAAACTGAAAGTGTTTGGATATCAAATTCGTTTTCTGTTTAAACATATTTTGTTAACATTTGTTGAATTTTTAATTGATTGTAAGTTTGTATGTATACAAATGCATCTTTAAATGGAAATTGTATTTCTGTTCAGGTACTTCTCTTCTGGGTACAGCAACAAGCACTGCAGGTACAGGTTTAGGAAGTGGTGGTCTTTTTGGTAATACATCAACCTCCCTGTCTGGTGCAGGAGGCAGCATCTTTGCCTCCGTGCCCACATCGACGACTGCATCAGCTGGTCTTGGAGGTTTGGACCCTAACACTGCACTGAAGCAAGGTTTGTGAATTAAAACTTTCTCTTTTTAGCAGTATTTATTAATTACTGAGAATAAAATTATTATACTCTAATTGAATACTTACATATGAGATGAACTCTTCTTGTACTGTTCCTCCTCTGCCAGTACTTGAAAAGGAATAAAAGTATCTAAAATGGAGCGAATGTTTTTTTTCCTAATTTAGGTATTTAATGATTAAACCATTCACTACTAGGACCTTGTGACAATCTACTTTCTTAATACTAGGCTATTTGAGAAAATAAAAATGGCCGCCTATAATTTTTTACAGGAGCGATGTAAAAACACTAAGAATATAGCACTTTTACGTTTTTATGTAATAAAACTATACATTTTTAGAAAGGGCATACAATTTTCTTTTACCTAATACCAAATACGGGCTAGAGGAGGAATCACTGTGCAAAGGATAAAACAAGGAACAGGAGAACAGAAAAGATAATAAATTAGAAAATATAAAATGTTTTTCCACCCAAATTTGCACCTAATTTTGTGAGATGTGGCTGTACTTGTACAATTCATGATCTCATCTGTGCCATATTCATTGCAATAATTTTAATCCATTCCTTTCTTTCTTGGGGGGGGGGCTCTTTGCATTACAAAAAAAATGCAATAGAACTAATCACCTCTCTGTGTTCATCCTCAGGCTCAGGGGGAAATTCAACCACAGTTAGGTAATAATGATAATGATGTCATCATAAATTGTATTATTATTATTATTATTATTATTATTATTATTATTATTATTATTATTATTATTATTATTATTATTATTATTATTATTATTATTAAGTTTATTATAATAATTGTTGATATTACTACAGTAAAAATAAAGCAGTATTGATTTAAACATCAATATTCTTTTTTTTTTATACATTTAAAGATGACAAATGTATAGTTGGTACAGTACAACTCAAGTACAACAAACTTGGTTTCAAAGAATACCATACATTTAACAAACATATGGTGCACTCCACTTAATTCGACATCTGATAATTTAAATTTCCTCTTACTTGGACATATTTGAAGTCCAAAATAAATCTCTTTTAACTGGTCCTTGTATACTTTTTCTTAATGCTGCTATTTACTGCCTTATTTCCTTTAAATTTAATTTAACATGTTTCCAACCCAAAATGACATTCATGGTTATTTATTTATTTTTTTTTTTTTACAAAAAAGCGCAAAATAATGAATTTTTTACAGGCTAGATAAGCCTAATGTATGATGTCCAAAGAACACCACTGTGTAGATTACTATCTAGACCCACAGACAAGCCACCTCAGCTCTGGCACATTCTTAAATTACTATACCTAATAATTCAACTTCCCTTAATTCAACATGGAAGTTCTGGTCCCTCTCATGTCGAATTATCAGGTATGCACTGTATAAAAATCCCCGATTTTCTTCCATTCTTTATCTTTAGTAAACTGCCTTTGATCAAACAAACTAATCTCATACCTATCTTTGGATCCGAGGAACCAGACATGTTTGTAAGCCTAAACAGTTGCATAACACACACTGAATCTAGTTTAAAATTAGACCAATTAGACCATTAACACTCTGTCAGCTTGTCTCTATAGAATAAGTTCTCCCACTGATTGACATAATGTGGTGTTGTTACACAGAATGAAAAATCAAGAGCAGCAGGGGGGGGGGGAGGGGGGGAGAGATAGGGGGGCAGCCATCGGTTGAGCATGATAATAGATCAAATGGATGAAGTCGTCAGTTTCAAATGTTGTTTATGTGTGTCAAAGGGAAAGTTGTAGGTAGAGGGGTGGGAAGTGTGATTATCTCAATACCATTTAACGTTATAGGGAGATTCACACATGTATTGTATTGGCAGCCCGGAACTACACATGGCTCAAATGAACCTTGCATTCAACGAACGATAAAAAATAAATAAGGTAGTTCGTTGAGTCTGAGTTGTACTGTACAAAATTCTGTTATGATTCATAACTAGAACAAAGATCTATGGGTTTTTTTGTTAATCATTTTTCAGTGATGGAAAGACATTGAAGGAAGGTATCTTACCGGCTGAGCTTGCTGCCACAGTGGACTCTTTGCAGTAAGAAAAATAGCCAATATGGGTTATTAAGTACAGTATAATCCACTTATATCGACAACTGATTTATTGACATTTTGATGTATCGATTTATTTACAAACTACGGAATGTTTCAGATTATGTCTTTACTGAATGATTTCTCTTAAACCGACTATTTTTTCTGCTACTCCACTTTTTCGACATGCTTCCCTTGTGACGCCCACGTGGTGGAAAACGTTGCGCTAACATTGCTAGTAACAATCGACACATTAGTTCTTTACTATTCCTCATGCAGGCCAAGTGGCCCTGTAGGCCTATATCGACACACCAGGCTTTAGTGGACTGTGTTCACCACAATGCATAATAGTAGAGGGCTTATCGGGCCCACGTGCGCATCTCGCGCGGTAACCATCACCCTGTCACATGCCATGGTCAGTAACTTGCCCATTTCCTTTTCCATCTCAGCAAGCGGTCATTCAACCCTCAGGCTTTAGGGAATCGTGTTGCTGTACATACAGCAAAGTTTGCGCTAGTGTGTAGGCCTAGTGGGATGGGATCGCTAGTTGACACAATTAAAAATCTACATACTCCAAACAGTTCTTATTTTCATCCTGATTAACCATGGCCATGAAACAGAAATACTTAACCATTGAGATCAAAATTAGACATTTTCCGATGTTGACAATCACATAATATGTTGCCAGCATCTTCCTGATCTTTCCATACAAACTAAATTAGTTGAAAGGTTTTCCAAAAAAAAAATGATTGTGGCCTTATCACCTATAAATTGTATTCACATTAACTCTTTCACTACCAACCAACGCGTCATACGTTGATCGTACTCCCAGTAGTGGCCAACCAACGCATCATGCGTTGATCGAGTTAGCCTTTTATTTCGCTAAATCTAGGGAAAAATCTGGCAAGCCAGGGTCAAAAAAATATAGAAATAGCTTCCGGGTCACCTTTAGCGTCGAATTTGATGTTGTTTGATGTTTATTTTGCGATTGTAGAGAGAAAATTACCGTTTCGAAGCTTTGCTAAGCAAATTTTTGACAAACAATGGAACCAGCACCAGGGCCTTCCCATAGAATAAGTGCAGAAGAGGCTTTCCAGCGTATTTTGCAGTTGATAGAAGCTGATGGAAGTGATTGTGAATCAGATGGCGATTCTTTTCATTCTGACAGTAGATCTAGTAACAGCGATAGTGATAATGATGATAGATCTACGTAGATCTAGATCTAGCTCAAGGCCAAATAGAGAAAACTCGTTTTTTGTAAAATTATGTAAAAAAAAAACTTATGAACAAAATTACAAGATTTTTGGTGTGATTGATTCTAATTGGATATCCTAAAAGACTCTGGAGTATCACAAACTCTTCAAGTTACTGAGAAATTAGCAGGTTAGTGAGGAAAAAGTGTTATGTAATTTTTGCATTATTTTTATTTACCTTTTCTCCACAGCTATAGTTTTCAAAATCAAAACTACAGTACATTGTATATCAAACATAAAATATTCTAAAAGTTCATTTTATTCCCTTTCATTTGGTATATAATTTATTGGGGCAGCATGGACAGAAAATCTTATTATGAGTGTTTTAAATCATGCGCCTTCATTTTTCTTCTTCTCAAATTAGCCCCCTTGGGCCAGACCTGAAAATAGGCTGGTAGTGAAAGAGTTAATATGACCAGTGATTTTGTTTGCGGTTGCCTTGTGTGTTTGAAATGTATCAAATTTTCTAGCTAGGAGCTAGAAGACTTGTAAACTAAGAGAAACCTTTTTTTTTTCCCAACCGAGATATCATGCATTTATTTGAAGTGGGCTCTTAGGCACAAGTTCTTCGATGGAGACCGCTGTGCCTGTGATTTTCCTGCAAGAAAAATTGTAAAAATTATAACCTATCTTTGATGACAAAACTGTTAAATAGCTATGCATGAAGTCAAATTAACCGTTCTGGCAAATCAAATGAATTTCAAAACACTGAATGTGAACTTTGCTGTTGCAGGAAATATGTGAAAGAAGAAAAATCTGTAAGGGAGGATATTGCCCGGATGTCGTCAAAGCCAATGTCTAAAGTTCAAGAAGATGTGACAGCTCTGCGGCAGCTTTTGTCTGTAGTGGCTACAGGACTTCAGAGAAATGCCTGCTCAGTGGAAAAACTCAAGCTTGAAATGACACAGGTTTGTTAAACCCCTTTACTTTTAGAGAATTAGGTTATCCTGTCTCCCCAAAACAGTTGTGATTGAAAGTGGTTACTTAAAGTTGCAGCCAAAAATGGCATAAATTGCAATAGGTTGCAGCATAATTTTAGCCTTTTAGAATGAGTTAAAACAAAAAAGGCCAATGCAAAACAAACAAGAGAGAAGGTCAGAGAGAGACAGAAAGAGAAAGGAAGAGTGCATGTGAAAAGTAAAAAGTTAGGTATCCAAAAAGTTTGTGTAAGTTCATGACTGGAAGATTGCTAATCATTTAGAATATTTATTTTGTAAAAATAATGTTAAAAAATTGAGAGGGGGGGGGGGGGGATTGAATGGGACAGTGGTTTAAATATAAATCAATTCAGCAGAGATTTACTTACGGAATCAAACGAGATTGAAAATATAGTCTATGGGACAAAAAAGTGTGAGAATGTGTAATAGTAGACCTATTTCCAGAGGATTTCCTAATGAAAAACAAAAGAAAATTTCGGAGAAAGAGAGACAGAAACAAAGACATATATACAGAGATAGAGATTCTCATTAATCAAGAGGAAGCAACGAAGAGTCCATTTCGCTTGATTACTTTGAACAGTTTACCTATTTCTTCACCATTGGCTTTCCTTTTTACTATACTCTTAACATCATTTTGACGAAGTTTTGTAAAATTTAATCCTACTGTACCGGAGTTCTCATATACTTAATAGTAATGTCCTAGATCTAACTCGCCTGGACTCAACATAGCCAATGACGTCAAGCCCTGCAAAATTCAGCTGGGAATTCCCTATGCACTAAACTTATGAGACATCATGTGCGATGGTATCCTTATTTCACTCCAATCTTATTGTTACTGTTAGATCCGATTTAAGTTGATAAACTTAAAACCGGTTGTATTTTAACTTTAACAAATATTAGGCTCTTTTGTTTTTCAAATTAAGCTTGAAAAGAAATTTATTTCCGATCTATCTAGATGTAGAAAATTAGATCTAATCTAGTTAAAGTCTACCTAAACCTAGTTTTGGCCTTTCTCTCTCTCTCTCCACTCTTTACTTATTTGAATTTGACCATCTTTATTCCTTCTCTTTCTCTCACTCTTTCTATCTCTTCACTCTTTCTTTTTTTCTCTACACAAATTTAAGTTTGACCTTTCTTCTTCGTCTCTCTCTCTCTCTCTCTCTCTCTCTCTCTCTCTCTCTCTCTCTCTCTCTCTCTCTCTCTCTCTCTCTCTCTCTCTCTCTCTCTCTGTCTCTCTCTTTCAGATCCTTGTTCACTTTTGAACTTCTTATGTTAAAACATCATTTGTTTGAGTTTTCCCCTGTGTAATTTTCATCAATTAATGCTTCTCTGTTTATAATTCAGAAACTGAAAAATGCAGAGATGGCCCAAAGAACGAAGGATATTCCAGCAGGACTGCAGTATGAAAACACTGCTCCCACAGAGTAAGGCTTGTTTGGAATATTTATAAGTAACTAAACCAGAGGTCAAATATAAATATACAACAAACAAAATCAAATTGAAAAAAGTTGTCTGTTTCAAAAAAAAATATTAAAATATTTTTGGGTTCTAAAGTTTACTATAAGATCTGATTAATGGTTATTTAAAGCACAGTGGACAACTAGGTTTTCACCTGATTCTTATTTCTCAAGACCTTTCTTTAGAAATTTTTTTAAATGGCACAAAACTGGAATTATTATTTTTTTACGCAAGTCAATGTTTTTAATTATGTTCCCAAGAGTTTGGCTTATCCAGAAAGAAAAGTTTTACTGTGTAAGTAAAATAGAGGGGTAAGGACGATCATCTGAAAAGCATGCACCAACTTACTCAGTTTATTATTTGATCCCCTATCAGACAGCTTGTACACTACTAGTGTTAATGTCAGTAAAATTGGTCGGGGTCCAGGGGTAGAACATCGGCTTCCGGCGCAAAAGGTCCCGAGTTCGAATCCTGGCTGTTGCGTTCCCTACTGGTTGGGTCGGTGTCAGTATAATGTGACCGGCTGAGACAAGAGTCATGGTATCCCCGCCCTGTCTCGTGTGTGGCAGCACATAAAATTGTCAGACATCCGTCTTGGGGCCCGTCCACAATATAGTCTATATAGTGCTGCTGTTGGACGTAAAACCAATCCAACAACCCAACAACAGTCAGTAAAACTGGTCTGGTCAAGTCCTGGGAATCCTGCTCTGGAGTCATGTTGCTGTATAGGGTTGCCTTCGGAAAACTAGGCGAGAGATTGCATGTTAAAGTGTTTAATTTGAGTTGAATTATTGTGCAGGTACTTTCATCATCTGGTGGAAGAGTTTGAGGAGAGGATGGTTACATATAGGCAACAAATAGAGACACTGGACAATCACTTAGCGGCACTGCATCAGCCAAGTCCGCACTCCCCAGCTGGTGAGGACAATGTTTTTCTCTTTTTTTAAATGTGTACCAATTCTTAGTTGTAGAAATAGTAGTAGTAGCAGCAGCAGGAGCAGCATTGTATTTTTATTATAACAATTTCCATAATTGTGATATTTGGCTTGTTGCTCTTACATTTTTTAGTACTTTGTTTGTGAACAACATTTTTATATTTAAATTTGAAACATGTGTTTTTATTTTCCAAACATATGAATCAGATGTGTTCTATAGATTTCATGGCCCAATTTTTAAGAAATTTAATATATGCAACCATGATTTAATGAACTAAAAATTTTGATTATCTCTGTTATTATATGCATCATAAAATTTTGATATTTATGGTCAATCCATAGAATTTGATGACCATAAACAGAATAATTGTCCGTTTAACCATTCACCTATTTTGTCCATGCACATGTAGAATCAAAACTGATTTATGTATAGAATTAAGATGACAAGTTTATTTCTGGACGTAACCAACTCTAACGGGGGACATGGTAGCCCTGGGATAGAACATTGGCTTTTGACGCAGTAAGTCTGTGATTCGAGCCCTTGCGATTTCGCCTCCTATCGGTTGGGTCGGTGTCAGTTTAATGAGACTGGAGTCATGGTATCCCCGCCCTGTCCCGTGTGTGGCAGCACATAAAATAGTCAGACGTCAGTCTTGGGGTCCGTCCACAATATAGCCTATATAGTGCTGGCGTTGAACGTTAAACCAACTTAACTACTCAACAACCAACTCTAACGTCTCTTTTAATCCTATATGTGGAAAATAATTGGTTTAAGTCAAGCCTTGGATTTTATGTAACGTGAGATCATTTCAACAAAGTTAGTTAAAGGAGTGCAAAGGCTTTTGAAAACTGCTTTCTTCACTTATCAGTTCGAATATTATTCTCCCTGAACTTTTCATTTGATTTTTTACATTTTTTTGTATGTTTTGACTGTCTTTTCCTACAGAGGTGCTGTCCCTAATGAAGAAACTGCATGAAACTTTTATCTCTCTAGCGGCTCAACTCCAGCAGGTTCATGAAGCTGTTAAGGTATTACATCCAGCAGTTAGCTACCTTCATAAAAACCAATAAATTGAAAACATTATTATTTATGGTAATCTTTATTGTATCATTACTATTTTATTCTTTACGTGATATATAGGAACATGTAAAATGTTTTGGTATCAAAGTAAGTCAGTACAAAAATTATATGGTGGTTTCTTTAAAAATGGAAAGAACTATGTGGAAGACCATAATTTAAGTACTTCACTACTTGTATGTAGTTTAAAAACCATGGTTTTGACCAACCTATCTCACAACTTATGATAAGACTATCTTTGTCCCTTCTCCTAGTAAGAAGATTAATTGACCAGTTAAAGCACATAGAAGCAAAAATATTCCTCACAGCACAACCATTATTGTTTATTAAATGAACAAGATAGTGGTCAGGCTGATATTAACTCATTGTTCTGTATAGGCCAGAAAATTAGAGAAGATGGAAGGCTAGACTTCTTCAGATCTCTTGTTATCTCATGTACTGCAAATCCAAGATACTGGCTCAAAGTTTCTTATACCATTCTTTTGCATTGTTGCTCTTTGCCCATCCATCTAGGGATAATACTAGGTACTCTAAACAGGCTGTTTTTGCGGACTGTGGCACTAACTGAGCTGTAGAACGAGGGTATTCCCTCGGTTGGTGTATAAAAACTATTGAACATATTTTAAAATGAAAGATATTAAAAAGATTAGTTTGTGCTGTTTTGATTAGCGTATAATACGTGCTGCTTCATGAAATGAATAGTAAACTTTATTTGCATCTAATAATACCCTAAACCGGCTGAAATAGTGACCAGGAGGTCGCAATCGACGCCTCTGGGATTCCCTCTTGTCTATTTAAAAACCTGTGCATAAACCTGACTGATAGCAGATTATTGTAAATCTTTGAAAAATGCAGTGCGAAAGATAACATTTATTTTGATATATTTTTCGATATAGTAATAAAAGTTTTACTTCGAGAAATTTCACGTTGAAAATTTCGAAGTCGATTTTTTTCTGGAAAGGGTCGAACTTCCAACTTGAAAAATGTATCACTGTAAAGCTTGTCCATTTCTCTTTTAAAATTAATATGGGTCTAAGCATATCAATGCGTCACATTCATGGGCAAGGTGAAAGAGTAGAACACCTCTGTCCAAAATTGTGTCAGCTTTCACTTTCCGGCGCGCAGACTTAAGACACGAAAAGTTTGATAGCCGTCAGTCTACAATGGCGGCCACCTATCCCTTTACAAAATGCATGTTTTGGGACATAAAACCGCACTCAAATGCTAATTTAATACCATTTTATCATATTTCTCACTGAAAACCTCTCACATATTTTATCATTCCCATTAAAACCCTGAATGTAGATACGATCTAATCTAGATTGAAAATCCGTACTTTAGATCTAGATCTTACAAAGAGATTCAGCAAGCCTTTGGATAGAAAAGCTTTCTAGTTATCCAAAAATAAAGTACTGGCACAGCAAAATTAAGATACATACTTAGGCGATTGAACTTTTGGTCTCTTAAGTCCGCAGGCCGGAGATCGAAAGAAATGTTAGATTTTCTATACACATTTTACCATGGTTTATGGTTGACACAGAGCTAAGGTTAGTTTTGGCTCAAGGCTGCAACCCCTATTCATGATGTTGACTCTCCTTTTGAGCAGCGTCTCCATGGATTAAGTTAATTCAAGATGGGCGATGGCACACCTTGCCTTTTCTGTGATTTTATCTCAAACTTACAAACATGAAATTATTAAAAACAGTTGATTTATTGTTGAATTCACCTAGAGCTTGTTCTGAGGAAGAAAATGACATGCTCACCTATCGTTTTTTTATGATCTTTTGAAAATTCATTGTGCCTCTTTTCGTCACCCTTAAGAAAAATTCTACAAAATGAATTTTTTTTTACTTTGAGTGGATGAAAATCCCTTTATTTCTTGTTTAAAAATATTTGAGAAAAAAAATTCAGCGTAATCCCCATTTGGTATAGAGTGTACAACTAAAAAATGATCAAGCTCGGGTGTGTATTTTTTTTCACATAAAGCTCCGAACTTGGATCATTGTGCACTTGCGGAAAACTGGTATTTGTTCAAATTTTTAAAAATTGTGTAACTCATTTAAAAAATAGAGCTATACAGTTGAATTTGGTATCATAATTCTTAGAATCAAAAGATCTATCCAGATCAATAACAGTTGGAAGCATGAATACAATTTTAATTTTTAGTATAAATTAGAGAACCTAATATAATCCTTTTTTTTTTTTTAACCATCCATGGACATGTAATGGTGTATGTAATTTTCAAAATGCATTTCCTTTCCAGGCCCAAAAGGATCAATTTCTGACCTACAGGCGAGTTTTCCATGGAGATACCAAAAATATATTCCAAAAGGCTGGTCCACCTCCGAAAATTCCTAAGAAGACCCAGTTGTCCGACTTGGCTGGTCCCAACCCGTTTCCAGGCATGAGCAATGCAGCCCAAGCCATGGCAATGGTTCACATTCGTGCTCAGCAGCCCCAGGGTGAGCACAACTTTTATTTATGTTATAGAATATTGCCAGCTTGATACTTGCGCCAATAATATTTCCTTAAAAGTTTTTTGTACAAGGCTGGGAATCATCGGTCTTCAGAGGATTTTCCTCCTAAATCATTGAAATCGAATTTCCTCATTATTGCTTTACTCATCTTTGACAATTTTCTGCCATATTAAGGACCTGTGTAGACCAAGGGGAGAAAATAATACATTTTACTAAGATCCAAAAGAATGCCTAAGGAGCCGTTAGTTATTTTTTCTCAAATGTTACTCTTTTTTCCACGAAAAATTCCGTAATCAAATAGGTGTGCTAATCTCATCACAATGCATTACAACTTATTGGCTAAAAAATGGGGATATTCGTTAGAAACAGAATCTTAATGCATCACCATGTCCACTTTTGAAGCAAATTGCTGTTGGCCTCAAAAGTTTCTGACAATTGTTGGGAATTGGACACTCTCAACTCAAAATCATTTTCATTTCCCTTTTCCAACCAAGATTAATTCTTTCTTTTGCAGGGCCACCAGTAACTGGCTTAGTAGGAGGGACACAGTCTGGATTTTCCTCTGGATTTGGTGGAATGAAACCTACTACTGGTAATATGCTGTAACATTTTATTTTATATCCTAGTTATTAGGTTCAAAGTCTTGAAATAAAAGACTGTACATCTGACAAATGTGATTGCTATCTGCCCTTTTGGAGCACAAAGGTTGATATGATTAAACCTAGAAGTGTAGATAAAGAGCCCTTGAAGTCTATTGTTATGAAAAGTAAATTCCATCCTCTGACCAAGTACGGGTATATTAAATTCTATGCTTTCCCGAAATTTTTCAATTGTTCAATAAAATGAATAATTTGTGCATGTCTTTCTTGAATTATTATTATTGATCATTGCAACCGAACCTTGCTTAAAAGAATTGAAATTAATAACATATGTTTTCTGTCCTTCCATAAATTGTTTTCTTTTGTTTCCTTCCATCAGATTTATTTCTTCCCACATTTGTTGGTTTCAAAATGTTTTCCTGCCTTGTTAGCCACTTAGCCCTTTTTTATAATTGTTTCTATTTTTTTCCAGCATTTTCTTTAACTCCTCTTTGTTTTGGTCTTGAAAAGCTACATTTTTTAATTTATTTATACAGTTGTCTCCACTTGTATTGCACTCGAATGAGTTGATCTTCTGACTTCAACTTAAGCATTTTTACATGTGTTTTTATGTGTTTCTTTGTTCCCAGCATTTAAGTTTCAAAATGAATTTTGACGGATAAGTTGATTTTCCAATCCGTCTTGCATTCTTCATTTCTACCAACCATGGTACACACTGATTCATTGTCTTAGATTCTAGAAATAGGGAAGCGGGAGGGGTAACACACTGCTGATACTGCGAGGTGCATGCTGGACACATGTTCCTGACACAGGCAGTTCACTGACCAAAGGTTCAAACAAAACCAAACAAAAACAACCTTCCCCTCTCCCTGAGTACTCCGCGAACCAGCTTGACACATGCACGTGCACACACCAGCACCAACCTTTGCTCAGTTAGAAACATGTATGCCATAGATCATAGATCTACATCATCTAGCATCAATTGATTTGATCCCATTCCACCTGTGTAACCCACCCCAGCTTGTCAAGCAGAGAACTGAAAGGGGCTAGAGATGTACATTAGATCTTCTAAATATCTCTTCTCTGTCTTCCACTTTTATCCTCCATTCCCTCCTCTCTATTTTTCTCTTTCTGCCTTAGGAAGCTCGCGATCGGGCAATTCCCTTTGGGAATTTCCTCCGTCTTAAAATATTCTTTGTCTTTCCTATTTCCATTCCTCCTTCTCTCTCCACCCTCGACTATTACTCGGTACTTTCTGCTGTGATCCGTCTTTTTTTTTTTTACTTTCCCTCTCACCTCCTTCCTAACTATCACTCGTTATATACATGTATACATGTATCTTTCTCTCCCCCTCTATCCATCTCTCTCTCTATCTTTCTCACTCTTTCTCTTTTCTTGCAGTATCTCAATACCAACATGTATTCCCCTACCTTCCCAACGTAGCCACTCTCTATGTGTACTTCACCCACTTTTTTTTCTTTATCTCTACCTGTTATTCTACTATCCTAAAGACAAAAATTTTAAGCTACTTCTCCATAAAAAACAACAACAACGAAACAAACACCAGCCGCTTACTTCTGCGGATTATTCAAGATTGACGTCCTCTTTTAGGAGCCATTACGCACACAAGAAGAAACCTTCCGACTTATTTTGTATTCCCAAACCAAAAAGCCCTTCTTAGAAATGCTTTTATGAAGATTAAACTGTCGGGAGGAATCCAACACGATATCTTATAAAACTGTTCCCGGATCCAGAATAACAGCCTTGATAAGTATAGCAAAAAAGCTTACCGTTGTATTATTATACAGTCTAGGAACGTTGCAAGCCATTATCTCCAGCGAAACACATTCATGTCTCCTTTTAATCATTTAATCATTTTTTTGTTTCGGACTGCCATTGACTGCCATTATCTCTCCGTTGGTGGGATTCAAGGAAGCTTAGTTAAGTTATGTCCTGTCATTTTTTGGTTTCCTCGGCTCTGATCCAATTATAATATAATGACCAAATTTCATCCAACCCCCTCACCCCCCCAATCTGGTTGGTCAGGGCGCTGAGTTTACCTGCTTTGTTAACACTAAGAATAGAAAGACTGTGGGAATGAGGTATAGTAGTCCATATAAAGTCCTCTGTAGGTCTTCCAAAATCAATACAAAAACAAAAATAGAAACAAATAAAAAAAACAAAAGAAAAAAAAAAACAAAAAAAAAACAGGAGAGTAGATCTAGGATTGGTTACTTAGAAAACAAGACTGGCCACGTTCCTTTTTTCCTTAGACAAGGGAGGTAATTATGTGTTTTAATATTTACACAGTTACACCACTTGAAATGTTCTACGTTTGTGTTGATCTTTATACCCATCCCCAGCAACATCAACTCATGCATAGTCCTTTGTAAAGCCTATAATTTATTTTGTTACCCAAGGTGGAGTTTTCTTGGTACCGTACAATAGATAGACACAAAAGTTTACATAAGAACACACAGTATTTGACAGCTCATGGCTATTGCTTTTTGTAAAAATAGCCCAGTCTGTGCAGGCTAGTGGCAAGCATAGGTTTTCTCAAACCTCAGGCGCCCAGGACAACACAGTCTTTTTAACTGGAGCCTCTTTTTGGACCAGCAGTCTGTACTTCGGTAGCAGCAAGATAAACTTTTCGTCTGATCGGCTCAGGGGACCTAGTGCTTCGTTAACTTATGAGTCCCTTGCATTGCAAATATTAAGGTCCAAGGTCCTATCTCCTTGTGTAGTGCAAGTCACCTGCTGGGTAGTTCTTTTTTGATGTGACACTGATTAAATTCACCAGCAACTATTTTTAATGCATCAGGAGCTTTAGTTTCAGGTTAGCAACATGAGAAGATAATAGTTCAGTTGCTTTTTTGTTTGCTCTTGGTGAAATACATGTATAAATACTAGTGACAAAAAAACATGTGTAAACCTTCTGGGTAGGTAAAAATTAGAATGGTCGTGTTAAGACACAAAAATGTAAATGCATGGTCACATGTATTTAATATTCATAATGCACGTGTATTGCCCCAATTCATATGAATGATTTCCTCCACCCTTCTTTTACCCTGATTCTTCACTTTAGTTTAGTCATTCCTGAAAAGCTAAAAGCCATGTGCAGTAGTGTGTTTATCTATAACTGAAATATTTAGCCATGTTTAACTAAAACATAGAGAATTACATGTTCAAAACTGATGATTATATTTTTAGCTCATCCTGATTACTTTTTGCTGCAACCTTTTAGTTTTTGTAACTATAAGTATAAAATGTGCAGCTAAAGGCACTTCAAGCAGGGTCCCCTGTGTGGTAAATATATATTAATATATAAGTATATTATCTAATAAAGCTTAATGCTTTACTTTCAAGATTTGTGGGCAAATTTTCTCTAATTTGAATATACTAATGTTCTTTTTTTGGTTGTTTTTTTTAATTATGATGGGTTATAGAGAAATTAAACATATTCATTCGCTTAGTGGCTTATAGAATCACTTGTTTTGGACATTATATCTATACCAATGTTTATAGAAAAATTAACAACACTATAATCAGTATAGCTCATCAATTGAAGTTCATCTATTCATATTACCATGCTTATTGCTGCCTTTGGTTGCTATTCTTGGATTCAATAAAAGAAATATATTTTTGATTCTTTCCCAGATGTCAAAATGTTTTTGAATATCAGTGTATTAAAAATTTATCTACAGGTTTATCAAGTGGCATTGGCACTAATATAGGTAGTGTGGGCAGCCTGTTCTCGTCCACTTCATTGCTCTCTAGCCCTGCTTCATCCACTGCATTTGGAACAGTGCCAACTCTTGGCTCATCTACAACTGCAGCCCTGAATTTGGCAGGTACCAACCTGGGCGGCACACCCCAAGCTATCAAACAACCTTTCCAGTTGCAGAAACCACCACAGGGTGCCAAGCGAGGCAAGAGATAAATATCCTTATGTTATGTATCAGTATCAATTTTAGCATGGCCCAATATAGGACAGGTGCCAAGTATGGATTATTTTTACAAACGTTTTCTTTTAAAAAGCTTATGAAATAAAGTCTCTGCGAAAAGAAATAAATGAAGAAAATTCTGTTATCAGTTTTTTTAAAGTGTTTTTGAGGTATGAATGTTGTTTAAAAAACTTTTTTGAATTCAACAATAATATTAATACAGTAGTCCCCATTTCTAAAAACGTCTCGAATAGAGAGAACTGTTAACTGATAACGAAAGGTTTAAAAATCCATGATTTTCTCTCTATTAATAATTTTGGATGTAAAGTGAACCTAAATTGGCTAACCCCGCTAATAATGAGATGTTCGAGAGTATATCCCCTCTAAACCTAACTTTAAAAAAAATTGAGAAATGTGCCGAAAGGATCCCCTCAGGCTTCACTAGGGCGCCATGTTGGTAATTCTCCTGTAGGCCTATCCCAGTTCAGTCCATTTCCCCGCATCTTTTCCTACTAACACATTAGGGACATTCTCGCCCTCTCCTACATGCAGCTCTTGCTCTATTGAAATTTAAATATCACCGTAAACAAAGCTGCCTTAATGTAAATCTAGTCCTTGAACAGCCAAACCTATCCTTAGTGCTGTACCACAATCGCCATCCAGATGTCAACACAATAATGCTGTTCTTTTTAAGGGTTGATTTTATCTGATAATCTCCTTGCATCACCCTCTCACCAAACTCATAAATTTAATTAACGTAATGGTTCATGTGCTTTGCTTCTTTTTTTGTAGAGTGTAAAGGATAAGTTTAGATCTAGTTCTATCTAAAGGACTTCACCTCGCGTCAAACAGTTAGGTAATGCAATTTAAAATGGGTGATATCCACGGAAAAATAATAGGGGCACAGATTTCCTCTTTCAATTATATTTAAAAACCTCTTAGACTTTGAGCCTTATTTTGGGAATAACGAAAACCCTTGCTATAATGAGAGTTATTAAGGAAAACAAGAAATCTCAGTATTACCCTGTTAGACTTAGAGGTAGTTTTCATTGGTACCAATTGTAATTAACTTGTAATTAACAGCAACGTATAATTTGAAAGAAGAAAATAAATTAAAGTGAATTATTGATGGCATAGAATTGAAAGCTCTAAAACTAGTAGTACATTGTACATTTATCAGTGGAATTACATTCGGTAGAGGCTAGAGAGACCCCAGACTAGAGAGACCCCAGATGGGACAAGTCTAGCCAGGTAGGCTATAGACTAGAGAGACAGGCCTCGAAGTGGACCGAAAAAAACAGGAAAAAGTAGGGAATTAAAAAAAAAAATCAATACAAAACGAGAACCTTTTTCTGGGTAAAAAAATTAAGGTGAACACCAGTCCTGTACAAAATGATGGCAGTTTTTTCTTCAAAGAAATACATAGATCTGGGATTTCTAAACCTGATGTGATTGTGACATCATAGCGTTCTCTTTTTTTGACACTTGGCTTAATGAATAATGGTTAGATTTTAGAAAGGAGGTTTCCGTTGTGCGCTCACTGGGGTTTAGGTCCAGCCTAGAAATCTTCTAGCTCTAAAATCTAAACTGAGATCTAAAAAGACATGTGATTGATTTGAAGGATGTATTTTACCATTGTTTTCTTTTTTTAGTGGGAATGGCTGTGTAAGACACTTAGAGGAGACCCTAATCTACACACTTTCTAGGAGCTGTCAGGGGATTTTTTTCTGGAATGTTTCTGCAACAAGTAACATACATAGCTTAGGTCTCCAGTCTACTGGGTGTTATCTACAGGACAAAAGAGAAAAACCCTTTGTAACCATGTAATGTATATCAGCCTTTACAATACTGTAGGCCTACATGTGTCCACAGGTTTCAAAGTCATATTACTAATAGTAATACAAGAGAGATCATTGCATTTTACTAGATTGTCTACGCATTACCTTTGGAATTGATGGAGTTGTTCTTAAGTGGCTCCACTCCTACACTTCAGATAGGCAGCAAGTTATTAAACTTCCAAATTCTATCGAACAAAAATTTTGGGTTGCCCAGCGATCTGTGCTGATTCTGTTTTCATTGTACTTGCAAGTTGCAGTCTTTAAGTTAAAAAAAATAATGTTTTTGATAAAAATGGATTTAAATTTAATTACCATCTTTATGCTGATGACTCTCAACTTTATAAGTCTTTTAATATAAGTCATATTGACTCTATTATAGACTTCTTAAATACTTGTGTCACTGATGTATATTCTTGGATGTCATCAAATAAGTTAAAGCTAAATCAAGAAAAAATGGTAATCATCGCCATTGGAATACCAAACCTATTGAAAAAAATGGGATTATCTAACTAAGATTAAAATCTGCAACCTGGAGATAACGCTCTGCATCGGAAACCTAGGTGTCTTCATGGATTCGAACCTGACAATGAACGGTCATATTTCGAATTTCCATAAAACATACTATTTAGAACTGAGGAAACTATTTCACATTAGATCGTACTTGACGACTCATGCCACCACCAAACTTGTGTGCTCATTTATATCGTCTAGAATTGACTACTGTAACTCGTTGCTCAATGGTCTCCCTCAATATCAACTTAACCAAATTCAGCAAATTATTAACAATGCGGGAAGAAATTCAATCATTCCAATTCTAAAAGATCTTCACTGGCTGCCAGTATACGGTATGCTAGAACAAATTATAAATTAGCTTCTATCCTCTTCCAATGCAAGAACCTTCCCCATTTATCACAGACCTAGTAAGCCCCTACACACTTGCGAATCTCTGCCAAAGACTTTCTTGTAAAACCTAGATTTAAACTTGTCAATTTTGGACCCTGTCAAAGTGCTCGAATATGGAGCGACTTACCATACGATGAAAACTGTAGGTTTAATAGAGTGTTTTAAATCTAAATTAAAGAAACATCTTTTTAGACACTGTTTGATGCACATTAAAGAATACCTGTTTATATGATCTTAATACTATAATCTGTGAAAAATATTGTCATAATAAATCTATTTGGTGAACAAGGCTGTTTATTATATTATGCTTATTTTATGATTGGTCCGTTTATGATTTTGTATTTAATCAGCCTTTGTAAAATTTATGTATAAGCATGCTTTTGAAATATTTTATGTTAAGTGCTCTGAGCTTGGCTTTGTTGAGAAAAAGCGCTATATAAATAAAGATTATTATTATGATTATTAATCATTTTTATTATTATTATTTTTACTACTACTACCACCACCGCTAGGCCTTAGGCCTACGTGTATACCCTATACGTCTAGCACCAGGATTGTGTGTACCGTCCTTGACCCTCTCTGACCTTTCGTGTATCTATCTATCTAAGAAGAGGTAGACGAAGGAGGGTGAGACTGAGAAGGAGAAATTTGTTTATTTGTTTTGTTACGTCTAATGTCACCACTGTAGGCTATTTCGTGGAAGGACCAAAGACTGACGTCTGACAATTTTACGCGCTGCCACATACGAGACAGGGCAGTATCAGACAGAGGATCACAACTGACATCGTTCAAACCAGTAAGGAGGTGGCGAAATCAGACAAATAGATTTTTTAACAATTGTGGGATTCGAACTTTGGAGACCAACGCTCTAGCACTTTAGCCAGTTCGCACCCGATGGAGGAAAATAAAAATAAAGACAAAAAGAGGAGGATGATAGAGAAGAAGAGCAGCGGGACAGGATTAGCAGCAGAACGATTAGTAGAGGTAACACGAGAAAGAGGAGGACCTCATTAGAAGGTGAAAGTGCTGGAGGAACAGGAGTAAACTAAAAGAACATGAGCAGAAGCATGAAAAGCAATAACAGGAGGATGGAGCGCAGGAAAAAGGGACAGGAGAACCGAGAAGCGGAAAGATGAACAGAAGGATCAGGAAGAGGAACATACAGGGTGAGCAGAACAGAAGAAGCAGTAAGATTAAAACTTAAAAGGAGGAGCAACAGGAAGGGGAGTACTGGTAGCGGCAAAGAGAGAGAGAGAGAGAGTTGTGTTAGTACTTTTAACGTCCAATGAACCACACTGAACCACACAGGGTTTCAATGAACCTTGCATTCAACAAACTATTAAAAATAAATGAGCGAGTTTGTCGAGTCTGAGTTGTACATGAACTATACTACAAAATGGGTAAGCTAGTTGAATATGCCTTCCAAAAAACTGGAACAACTTTTGGTAAAATCACATTTTATGTTATTAAAAGAAAATCAAATCGCACAACTTGAAAATGATGAATATCTGCTGGTTAACCATTAAGTACTATTTTTTTTGTTAAAATCAGATTAAAATAAAAAATAGAATTTTCATGTTAAAAACATTGATTTTTTGACAATGTTTAGAATAAAGGGTAAATATTTTTCACATTACTCTCAATGTAATGAAAAATGTAATGGTTTCCTCGTATTTTTCATTTAAAGGCAGACAAACAGTCATCCAGACAACTATAGAAAGTCTGCATCTAGATCAAAACATTTTGTAATTGTATAATTTTATTTATGAGCATTTCAAACCTAAAGAAAAATTCTTTTGGAGAAGTATCAGACCACTGCATATTGATAATATAGGCCTACTCATTAAAAGAACGGTTTCACTGTCTTAGTCTTACAAAGAAAAATGCAAACATTCATAATATTGGATCCAAAGAAATGCAATGATCAAATATAAAAAGGGATAGGAATGAGCGAGACATAAAATGTAGCACTGCACAGACACTCTTTCCAGTTCAAATACAAAATTTATGATCTGTTTGCCTCTACTGGCAAAGACCTAACTAAACTACATTGGTTCTCCTTGATAAGTGCAAATCTCAATGTCTGTCTATTTGTCTTTGTTTTTGCCTCTTTTCAATCTCGTTACACTATTATCTGTTTACCTCTACATACTGGCAAAGACCTAACTAAACTACATTGGTTCTCCTTGATAAGTGAGAATCTCAATGTCTGTCTATTTGTCTTTGTTTCTGTCTCTTTTCAATCTCGTTACACTTACACAAGTTACAGTGCATTCTTCTTCATTGATAGTTCCCAAGCCAATACCACCACCCCCACCACCTTTCATTTTTAATTTTGAACAATATTTTGACCAGTACAAAATATTCTAAATGATGGTGGTGGGAGTTAAAAGTGCAGGTCAGCCATTTTCAGAGCCTTTTTATACCACTTTTCAAGTATTCATTTTTTTAAAGTAGTCAAACTGAAGATTCCTCTTTTTTCTTACAAAAACTAAAAGATATTAACATAAAACATTAAGATAAATAATATGTTCAAAACAAAAACTAAAAAATGGGCCTTACCTTAAATAGAAACAAATAATAATAATTAATAGAGAGCTAAGAGTAAGAAATGACAATTTTTTTAAAGTAAAATTACTAGGCTTAAAAAACATGTACAGTATTTGGTTGTAAGAATAAATCTCTACACCCATATACATGTACACACTGTTAAAGAATTCTTTAAAGTTGAATCATTCAACAAGATTTAAATTTCCCAAAGTTAAACAAACTGGAAATAAAATTTCGAAATTTCAACAACTTATAATTATATCCTCTTACCTCTTGTTACTTAGAACTATAGCATTAACAATCAAAAGCACTTGTTTTATTTACTGCTAATGCTATACTGTGTACAAGTATATTTGGGTCGTTTTTATGCTTGTACCATAAGTTGTGAACAGATTCCATTTCTTTCCATATTTTGAAGCAATTTTGTGTGTGTTGGTTTTTCCTTCCTATTTTTTGCAAGTGCTTCCACAAGATTGAGGATTGTGTCACACCATTGATATATTCTCTTATCACATCCATTTTCTATGAAACCCAAAGCTTTGGTTCTATGGTTAGTAAAATATACACAGCCCTGTGTCTGTGCTCATACACATAAAAAGGTTACAGACAAGGGTTATACATGTAATACAAAGAGCACAATACAAATAAATTTGCTAGAAATGAAAGCAATATAATAAACTCAATGGTTTTGAAATTAATCATTATTTTTGTATATTTAAAGGACCTCTTTAAAGTCCAAGAGGAATAAAAAAAAAATTAATATTGTATGACTTAGGCTACCTTTTTGAGATAACCTAATTGCTAAAAATAGGCAAAAAGAAACCAACAAAAAAATTTCAATAACAAAATTCATTTAAGAGCTTCATATACATCATTTATTGTGTCTAAAGTCAACAGTAGAGGCAAAACACTGAAAAAAATTTTGAAAATTGTTTCACCATAGAAAAAAAACAAACAATTAGGTGCCCATGAATTCAATCAAATAAAGATAAACATATGGTATTAGTTATTGGTATAAAATAATCCTGAAAAGTGAGATTGAATATCTGGTAATTCCAATACAATCGATTATACAAATTATAATCCAGTAATTTGAAATGAAGGGACTGCTTTTTACCAAAAAGAAACAATTATAGCCTTGAAATTTAGTTTGGGTAATAAATGTTTGAGAAACACACCACTGAGTGTTAAGTTTGTATTCATTGCATCAAAGTAACCTTTCAGAAACTTAGGATTTTTTTTAAATTCAACAGTCATATAACAATCAGGAAATCAAGAAAATAAAACTTTATTCAATCTGAAATCTTTGTTTTTTCAGAAAACTGCTGGCTTAGAATTTTCATTACATCAGCATGCTTCAGATTACTGTCTTTTTTTTAACCCCTGCGTAATTTTCTTTCACAAACAACGCAAACTTGTTTGGTGTTCTTGGTGTGCATGGAGTGGCAGGTGTGTTCCCTCCCTCACTTTGGTTCAGATCCCGAGTCAGAAAAACTTCAAAATGGCCCAGGCAGTGTCCACAAACTTTCTTGTCAGTGTCCAAAGATTTAGAGTGACGTCCAATCCTAAAGTTGACAAACCATTTACAATAATTTGAATGTGTATAAAAAAATATTAAATATTGATCGTGGTCTCCGCCTAAGAACCCGCCCCTCGGGAGACAAGAAAAGTGGGTTCTTATGTTTATTTACGGAGTAAATGCCAAGTAGCCCCATTGCTTTATCTCACTTGTTTGTGGTAACATGCACCTACCAACTCTTCAGTAATTGGATGCCCAGTCTCTCGCAACTACACGATTGCGCCCACCTATAATTCTCAGCCTAGAGCAGACAGCTGTACAGTTTACACCTTCAAGTCAAACGGGATAAAAAAAAAATAAAGGGGTGCTTGTTGAATGGCCAATTCACGTTTACTCCTTAATGATTGGATACACACCCACTCTCACGTAACGAAACATCTGCTGTACCCTCTGTGACTTTTATTCCATGGCAGGCCCTACTTACAGGGGGAGGTGTTTAGGTTCTTCGGTTAACATCTCAATGTATAACTCTTTGAGTTTCCTGACTGTAGACACACAGGCGCCATGAGTCGGCGTGACAAAGAGATTGCGGAAAAATTTCTTTGATCTTTTTACATGGCTGGACTATTGTTTGTAAAGGTTCACAGGATCGTATGTTCACCCCCTCCCTCAGCCCCCGACTCCTCTCACCCATACTCATCTGATTGCATGTATTCAGATACTCACTACACTCCTTTTGTCTTAGTTCACTATAAAAATAATCAACTTGCTTGGAAGTGAAACATAATGTTTCAGTTTGATAAATAAAAAAAAAAAAATTACATCCTGCTCTGTTAAAACATGCTCTTATACTTTATACAAGACCAAAAGCAGGTGGGTAGGTGTGTTATTTAAGAGAAAGGCTAGAAGACGGAGCGGGTTGGTAAGCAGAGAGTTCTTACGCGGAGACCACTGTGCTTCAAATAGGCATAAATTAAAACTAGGTAATAACTTGTCCCTGCGGACAGTTTTGATCGCAGCTTCCAACTTTTTCCTGCAACTTTTGTCCACATCGCAATTTTTCGGAAAACTATGATAATTTCCTTGTTTTTTCCACTTAAAGGCAGACAAAAAGCCACTCAGACAAATGTAGAAAGTCTGCAGCTAGATCAAAACATTTTGTAATTGTATATGAGCCTTTCAATCCTAAAAATATTCCACTTCATTTTGATACGCCTTAAGAGGACCAGTTTTACTGTCTGAATCTCGTAAGGAAATTGGAAACATTCATTGCAATGATCAAGTAAAAAAGGGGATAGGAATGGGGATGGATGGGACCAAAAATATGGCGTGTGCATAGACACTCTCTCAAATTCTAATACAAAATTTATCATTTGTTTGCCTCTACTGGCAAAGATCTTTGAGCTTCACTTTCTGTTGGTCCTTTTTGATTAGTGAGAATCTCTATGTGTGTCTATATCTCTTTGTTTCTGTCTCTGTATGTTTTTTTCATTTTTTACCAGGAAATAGGCTATTTCAGAATGGTACGAACAAAAATTGTCCTGAACAAAAAGCAGACGAGGCTAAAAAGAATAAAAACTAAGAGAGGAATCAAGATTAATGCCAAACACCTTGAAAAAATTAAAGATAAACTCCTCTGCTGCAAAACAAATTTGTTGGTTGACCAGACACCCACAATGGAAATTTTAAACACAATTTTAGAAGAAAGCGTCTGGGAAGTGATGTTGATTTTAGTAATTTTTGGCTAATTTCCCTTTGCTTCCCTATTTTGGGAGCTTGCCTAAAGCGGAACATTTCTTCTAGGCCAGAAAATCCCACTGCAGGCATGTTCGAATGTATTCTTCACCCTCAGACAGGGCGTTTATCAATAAAGTTAAATGATCATGTTTCTACAAAGGATTTCTAGAAATCTTTCTTTTGTCAATGTTGATAAAAATTAAGGTAGTGTGTCCGAGTCTACGTGAATTATAGTTATTCAAAATATTGACCAACAACAGAGACTAACTACATCGAATCTACGTCAAATTACAAAAGGGGACATACCTGAATCACGAAAGTGTTAAAATTATCAGACAGATACTTACCTTATTTGAAAAACTATGTTTATATAGTTTCCTATTGTTTCCTTTTCCATAGAAACCTTCCCCTAACCACATTTCTTTTAAAAGCATTGAATTCTGCTTGTCAGAAAGTACTTTGGTAATGCCTTCTGGTGGTGTGAGCTTCAATTGACTAAAATACCTAACAAACTTATTTCATTTTAATTTAACATGCATTTGCAAAACAAATAACAAATAATACATCTGTGAGAAAAAGTCGAACATACCTATAATTGCATTTGCTACATTGATATGTGTATTTGGTAGCAATGACATAGTCGTGGCATCTGGCTATCACAGGCATAAATGGAAAGGCTCTGTTGACTTTATGTGCCCTGGATGATACCAAAAGAATATGATGAAATAGGAAAAGAACATACAGAGGAATCAGCTTAAGATAAACCCTGCTTAACATAAAATATAGCTTTAAAATAACGGTTTCCGATACACCAATTGGTTGTTTCTTACTAAGCAGTCATTGGTTAATTCATGTATAAACTTTGGTATATTATAAACTTTTAGCTTGTCCCCAAGAGGTTTATGTGGATTCCACAACATGTATATATATATATATGTTTATAAAAAGAATCTGGTCCACCTGATGTACATGTAGCTAATAATAATAATGTCATTTTTATGAATTAAGTCTTTCTATATGACCACCATAGAGGACGAAAGTTTCGAGCTTACCATAAGAACCTGGGAGAGACATTTGTAGCTGTCTCACTTTTGTTGTTTAAAAATTGAATTATACACCAGAGCACTAAGCCTACCAAGAACATAGAATTCCTTTTAAATTTACCCACATGTGGTTTCCACCAACAAAATTAAATTGACCATAAAGTATAAACTAATTAAAGAATAGTCACACATCAAAAGTGGTTTGTTTAGCACCAAATCATATGAATTTTACTGTTTGGCTTATTTCTTGCCCCAAAAGTATTACATTAGAATACTTAATTAAGTGAGAAAAAAAATAGCTTTACAAAGGCTAAGATCAAAGTAATGTAAAGTGGTTGCTAATTATGCAAATGTGCATCGAAATTAAAAGTAAATTACATGAACTGTCATGATGTAATAACAAAAATGATTTACTGCAAGCAAGCCTATCACCTATTCTATCCAAGTCCAGATTTGCCACCCTCTGTCGGATTTTTGGAACTGTTCATGAAATCTTGTCAATGTTAAATTGGCCTTGTTGAGTTCTTTGTCCTTGCTAGTTATGCCTTATATAATCCTCTCAGTCGGTCACATTATACTGACACCGACCCAGCCAGTTACAGGGGAAAAAAATCTGCTGATCGTGGTATTAGATCCACGGACTCCTGGTCTGAAGACCACGCTCTACTACTTGAGCCAGCTTGCCTATGGACAGATTTGACAATCATACTTAGAACAAGAATTGCTTACCATGACCTCCACACTGGACCATGGCCCTCCTTGACCCCATTTATCAGTCTGACTGCAGCGTGGCATAATTCATGAGCAAGAGTGTCACGGACTCTTTCTGTTGTGAAACCATAGACAAGAAAGCTGTTATTGTTGAACACCACTTCTGTTTTTTATTTTTTATTAAAGCTGCACTTTATCCCATCAGTTCAAATAGTATGGTTTATATGGCATAGCTGTCAGCGTGATGCCAATTTTCCGTAAATTTACGGGATTACGTAGAGAAAAAAAATGTCTGTCAAAGTTCCGTAAAAAAAAAAAATCACAGAGTTCTGTCAAAGTTCTCTGACAGTCTACGTCCAGCCCTGCATTGACTTACAAAAATATGAAGAAAAATTTAAGCGAATAAGCGAACCGGAAAAAGTACAAACATCGCTGAGCATGTGTTATTCACTAGTATAATAACAACATTCGACCATTCGATTTGAGAATTGTGAGGTAGGAATAGGCTATCAGATTTAGGCCTACTAATCCCGATCAAAGACCCGTGTGATATATATATATATATATATAGAGAGAGAGAGAGAGAGAGAGAGAGAGAGAGAGATTTCACAGGCTAAGTTTTAACTAGGGCAGTAGGAGGAGTATCTAGATCTAAGGACTTAGTGTGAGACCTAGACTAGACTTTTATGACTTATTGATTAGAAACAGAATCTAGAAATAAAGTTTGGTTTGTGATAGAATTTGACAATTTTCTTGATCGTGTTGGTCCACTGGACATTAAAGAAATTGACAAAGGAGTAAAAATTGGCATTGGTAAGACAAAAAAGACGCAGTTGGCCCTTCCTTATCAGATTACTAGCGTAAGTTAAAAAAAGCAGTTGTGTGGCTTTCTGCATCACATGTAAAACTAGAGTCAACTATGGTTGCATGCTACGCTAAAAAAAACATCACATCAGTGCTTGTAAAGCCTTGAAAATCAGCTAGGCCTGCTAACCATTCTCATTTTTCTACAGCTTAGCTGTATAAATTCTCTCAATAAAATAAAAATAAAACATACAAATAGACTTAATTTTATTAAAAAGTACATCGTTTTTATTTTACTTTAATATACCACTGACATTAATTTGGGGGTGTTTTCAGATTCTTAATACTGCACGCCGCTGTACCGGTTTGTGAAAAAGTTCAGCAAAACAAAACGATCCAGTTGGCATCACTGATCTGAGATGAGATATTTTAACACTCCAAAATATCATGCTTCTCAAAATAAGTACACCTACATGTCCTCCTTTATACAAGCTTGCAAATATGGACAAATTGCTTTATGATGAAATGTGATTTGTGATATTAGCCATGTTGCCGTGATGCTTGTTTTCAGCCTTCTGTAAGACTGTTATTGTTAACGAATAGTTTCTAAGCAATCATAAATTATACAATATTTAAGATAAACTATGGCTTCATATAAACTATTTCAAAGTCAGCAATTCCTTTATTTGTTCTTAAACACCACCCTTTAATAATATAAACATGGAATAAAGCAAACTTTTAGTCTGTCTCCAAGAGGTTTGTTTTATGTGGATTTCTATCATGGACATGTGAGGCATCTTCCTATAAAAAATAAAAGAAGCTTTTTACTTATGAAAATGTCAAATTTCTTGTCAAAACCAGAACAAAACTTCTGACACTGCTTGCTAATTATAGTAAACAAAAGTAGGTGCAAGACATCATTGTCTCAATGATTTATTTCTAACAGCATGAGCTCACCTGCTCTGTCACAAACTTTAACTGACAAAGTAATTTTAGCTTCCTCAGGATTTTGCTTGTAGCAGAAGGTACCTGCTGTTTTTCTGTAAAGAGAGCTCCACTCTATCTCAAGATCTGCTGGTAGCTGGAAAGAGAGCCGTGGATAATCATTGGTTCAAATAGTATGGTGGACCTGATATATATCTGTTATGAGACAAGCGCACGGTGAAAATCATACATGATATTGAAATACTTCTTCAATTTAAAGAGAAAAATATTTAACTTAAATATATACTTGTCGTTGCATTTTGTAAATGGATAAAACTAAACGTCAAGATTTTAAACACACTGTAGGTTTTTATTTTCTCTAGTAAATTACAGGGGAAAACAAACTTATTATTTAAATAAACATGATATGATATAAAGTTTAAAAAATAACAACTGGGATGCAACAAACTAATCAAGTGAAAATAATACAGTTCTTGGAGACTACTTAAATAAGGTAATTGAAAAAGACATATCAGTTTTATTATTAAAATAGTTCAAAATTCAACTAAAAAACCTACTTTCTCTTAAAAACAAACTTGTTGAAGATTGAAAACAGCCTTTGAGTAAGTTCAGCTTTCTTCTCTTTGAAATGCTTGACAAATCTGATATAAATATACAAGAACATTTCATAGGAAAGTCAATGTTTACTATAATGATGACTACATTATTCATAAAGGGTCCCTAGAACATTACTGATTCACAATCACATAAATACAGCTAATTAAAACACAGTGGAAACCTCATAATTCGAATAGCTTCCGATTTGATCTGAACTTGGAATCAAAAGGATTTGAATTACGAAAGGGGATATATCCTGAACACCATAGCTTTAAATTTAGTAGACGGTTATTTACCTTATTTGAAAAACTGAATTTTAAAAATTTCTATTGCTTTCTTTCTATAGCAACCTTCTCCAACCCCATTTCTTAAAAAGTCACATCTTGGGCAGCAATAAGCATTAAATTCAGCTTGACAGATAGTACTTTTGTAATGCCTATTGGTCGTGTGCCATTCCAATTAAAAGAATCACACCAGCAAAACTTCGAATTATGAGTCAGATTCGAAAAGAGCCTAAGAGGAAAAAAATAACCTATTCTTTAGCAAAATTCGGTTTAGCAAAGATTTGAATTATCAGACTTAGCTTTGTGTGCATAGATTGGCCATGGGAAAGCATCTGATTTTATGGGATACAAATCTACAAATGAACGAAAAAGGTAAAAATCCTTTGAAAAAATTAAATGCCAATTTTTTATTACATTCATTCATGGAACCGGGATAAAAAAAAATAGCCCAGAAAGAAAATTAAATCAAAGTCATCTTTGATGCTACATTGTATTTTCAGTTGAAAAAAGAATTACCTTGATGTATTGAATCTAAAGTTTTATTTGCTGCTCGACTCCAATCACAGACTTCAATTATACCATGAGAAGTAATAACCTAAATTATAATGGCCAATATAACTGTACCATTTTTCACCTAGCTGCTGGCCTAACAACAAAAAGGGCTCAAAGAAGATTGAATAGTTTGGGTATTCAGTCCTGCTGAATTAGAAGCTAAAAATAGTCTGTCAGAAGCCAAATATAGTCTGTTTTATTTTTAATCTACATGTAGTTGCATGGTACTTCAAGCCAAACAAGAGTAACTGACACCTGGAAATCTAGGTAAATAAGCTGCTCATGGTTATTTAAAAAATAAATAAAATATAACCTTTGTGAAATACCTTAAAGCCTCTGGATGTCGCTTGTAATCATGATAGTCTTCTGAGAGAGATTTAAGAAAAACCGCCTCATCATCGAGACCAATATTGCTCTGTCTTTTTAGATGATGCAGCTTTGAAATAGTCATGGGGCAACTTTTTTTATCTGCAAATTTTTCACCCAGAGAATCGGTGTCAGTTTGATTGCAATGGCTATAACTTTCAACCAAAAAAATACAAAATATTTCACACAAATTCTTTAAAAGACTTTAATACCCACGGCGTAAATCTAATAGTTTATTGAATGCATTTTAATATTATACAGTTACAACAAGTAATGCTTAATGTCATATATTTGTAGATTATAAAGTATTACATATATTTAATTTATATCCAAATTGTCATTATAATAATTAATATTCATAATTTTGTTTTTCTCAATGAAGACTATCCGATGTCAATTATTCATGTGTGTGAGTACGTATGTGCGAATGCATGTGAGTTTTGTAACCTGTGAATATACTGTACATGTATATATCTGTTTTATTATGTAAATGTCACATGGACTAATAAAGTCTTTACTTATCTTACATGTAAAATTTGACTAAGGAGAACAATGCTGAAATTCTCCAAACTATCTTGGAATGGTTCAAAGTAGTGAACAATGTAGAAAATCCTGATAGGGTTCTTAAAGTTCTAGTCACAAAGAAACTTAAATGGTACTTAATTCAATATGATTTATATAGCCCTCTTTATGACAATGAAATAACAAACAAAGCAAATTAATTGATTGTAAATTTTCAAATTCAATGCCATGAACTGAAAAAAAATACAAACCTCTGAAGTCTGAGGGTTCTGTCAAGGGTTTTCTTCTATGATCTGCAGTTGGAGTCCCAAATGGTCTCTCCCAGGCTTTTGAAATTTTAATAGGCCTCCGAGGCGTTTTGAATGGCGTTTTAAAATCATTAGGATGAGCTTCAGCATTACCTCTTGCTTGTGGGGTATTAAGTATTTTATTGTCCATAGAATTAACAGAGTCGATTTTCTTTGGAAGCCCACAGGGGGTGTTTCCTTTTGTAATAAAATCATCAAGCAAGTTTTCATCATCTGATGAAAGTTGAAGTACATGTTTGGATTTCACATCTTTATCAGATTCTCCTGACTCTGATTCCTCAAAAAATGACGAGCTCTTCTTCCTGATTATTGAAAAATCCAAAGAAACAAGTGAATTACATAGAGTTGAGTTTGCTAAAAATGAATATACAAATTCAAGAGGACAATATTTTTGTGTGTGTAAAGAGGACAGCTAATGGGACAGTCTTTTCTAGGTGATCAAAGCCCAGGAAAAAGGGATTTGATTTGAACTATCGATAAATATTTTGGTAGGTGCTAAATTGCAGAAGCTTCTAGTATACATTTCTATAATGCATGAAAAAAAAAATGATCTCTGTAAACTTAAGTTTCTCAATCTCACATGAAATGACTTCACACATAGAGAGAAAACCTTTGGGTATTTGACAAAATATGTAAATTCATACATAATACCTGATATTTTCTTTTGCAAAAAAAAACCCCCAACTGTTCCATCATTGCAGGAATTGGAGATGGAGATATATAGACAAATAGTCAAAGGTTTAGGACATGATCTTTATTTCTTAAAAATCGATCCAAAAATAACCAAATTTTTAAAATGAAACTGACCAGAGGTAATTTCTAAAACCTCCCCATTTTTGTGAATGAGGGTAACTTTGACGCCATACTCTATACAGAAGCAAAGAACTATGTTACAACCGGGGTACACAGACACCCCTCCACAGTAAAGAGGACAGCTGAAATTCATTTCTATTCGTACATCATTACCATGCATCGCCCATTAAATCTATTTCCTCTTACTCCAACTCCTGCTCCTCCTTCACCTCCTAATTTTACTCCTACCACTACTACATCTCCTCCTCCTCTTACTCCTACACATCATGCTAGTTTCACTGCTACTCCTCCTATTCTTACTCTTACTCCAACTCCTGCTTCTACTTCTTCTGCTCCTCTTATCCCCCCCCCCATT
>RQTK01000929.1:100472-136383 GCA_003991915.1 Elysia chlorotica
CTACTACTACTACTACTACTACTACTACTACTACTACTACTACCACCAATTGTACTCCTACTCCTTATAGTCATTCTCCTTTTCCCCCTTTTACTCCTCCACCTAATCCTCCTCTTTCTATCACTCCTCCTTTACCTAACCCTAGAACATGTATTTCTACTCTTTCTCCTACTCCTGGGTGGAGAACTGGCTTAACTGGAAGAACGTTGGTCTCCAGATCGAAAGGTTTGCGTTTCGAATCTCATGATCAGTCACAAAATCGGGGGCACAATAGGCCTGGGGTAGAAAATAAGTATGCTTTTAAACCAGGAGGTCCATGGTTCGAACTCCCCTCTGGCGACTTCGTCCCCTGCTGGTTGGATCAGTGTCAGTATGGTGTGCTGAGACAGAGTCATGGTATTCCCACACTCTCTCTGTTAGTCTTGGGGCCTGTCCACAATATAGCTTATATACTTATAGTGCTGACGTTGGGACGCTAAGCAACAACAAAAAGCAAAAAAAAAATTTTGTCCCCTACTACTGTTACTAGTTGCATCGGTATCACTTGCGGGTGAAAAACACCAAAGCCGTGAAAAATCTGCACATTTTTTTAATGGTTCCAATTTTAAGATAAAAACCAATATGTATTCTTCAATTTGTGTTTTATGCTTCTATCTGTGTTCTTCGATTCTCAAAACAATGATTTATTGATTTTTTGGTGTGAAACGAATTCATTCGTGGGTGAGAAACACCTGTATACTCATAAGTTATAAGCTTCGACAATAGTAAATTACTCTCTTTAGATTAGCTATTTATGTCCCTATTTCTCCTCCGGCTCCTCTTCCGCCTGCGCCTCCACCTGCTCATATCACTGCTGCTCCTGTTTCTCCTCTAACCCCTCATCCTCTGCAGCCCAGAAGCACAAAGTCACCCCCAACGTACGGTTAGATATGCATCAGTTCTTTGTCTTTTTAACAGATAAGGGCACAAAGACATCCCCGAGGTACTGATACGATAGTAAAATACGAATTGCAGATTTGGTTAAAAAAATTATTCACCTTGGCCGTCTCTTTCTGTCAAGATCGTTATCTGGTTTGACATGGAACATTTCATTTTCTGAAATGCTTGAATCTGAGAAGCTGTAATCTGTCAATTCTTCATCATCATCTGCTATAAAATCACTCATGGATCTGTCCCTGAAAAAAGACAAACACATTTATAAGAGCACAAAATGAGTCTTTGTTGGTTTAAACATTGAAAAAATCAGTTCATGACAAATGGAAGAAGTTCAATAATAAATAAATAGTGTTTTACTTAAATGGTTAAAAAATAACATAAATACCTACTAAAACCTTCCATTAGACATTTAATTTAAAAAGCAATTCATTCAGACACGAAGACTTCTATCTCCAAAAGTATAAATGTTTCTTAATGTAATTTCATATTTAAGCCATTTTTCACAAAAATGATCTAACTCGTTTGAGGTCAAAGCCAGGGGATAATTACAAAAGATGACCCATCAGACAAGTGCAATGTATCATCACAGGTACAATGAAGCCACATCTATCTCGGTTTACAAAAAAATGCAATGCAACCAATAAAGCTTTTTTTTAGAACTCAATTTAAGTTGAAATGATACAGAGACCATCTACTTACATTTTGTCTTCTTGTTTGGTCTGTTTTGTATCTTTCATTTTTGTTAAAACTGTCAAAGACATAATGCATGGTTAAATTTTTAATGCAACAACATATGATGATGAGTTGGACATAATATGTATATATATTATAAATATATGCATCAAGTCAAGGTTAGATTTAAAATCTGAATAAAATTAAAAAATTAAAATTTATTTTGTAGTACAGTTAAAATTAAAATATATTCAAAATATGAGACAGGGGTTTGAGTTGAGTTGGTTTAACGTCCAAAATCGACATTTATATATGCTATATGAGACGGGGTGGAATGGCATAAAAAATATGAAAGTATAATGATTTACTTATTACAGATCTCCTTACCTGTTGCCTTTTATTCACTTTGAAGATAAACTGAAGGCTTAATTGCCTCTTTAAAAAAAAAAAAACTTACACTTCTCAAAAGCGTCATCTTCATCACTGGAGTCACTGTCTTTGGCTCTCCTGAAATGAAGTTAAGAAAGAATATTAAGTGAAAAACTGCAACAATACTGAATATGACTGATTCCTTTACATGATTCTTTTTTTAAAAGTTGTCTTATAGAAACGTTTGTAAATATGGTTCAGGGCATGCAAAAAAAAATTGTTGAGAGTTATACTTTTTTATTAAAGTCTCAGATTGCTTGCATGAACTTCAGACAATTTCACCTTGCCACTCTCAGCAGCTAAATTAAGATTTTCTCTGACCAAAGTTTATACATATCAGTTATAACTAAAAAAAACAACAAAAAAACATTTTTAGACAATGTAACCAATCTTTGAACACCGAAACACATCAAATACACTGCATTGTATATTTCTGGGGAGGTGATCCAGGGGTAGAACATCTGCTTCCGACGCAAAAGGTCTCGAGTTTGAATCCTGGCGGTTGCGTTCCCTACTGGTTGGGTCGGTGTAAGTATAATGTGACCAGCTGAGAAAGGAGTCATGGTATCCCCGCCCTGTCTCGTGTGTGGCAGCACATAAAATTGTCAGACGACTGTCTTGGTCCCCTTCCACAATATAGCCTATATAGTGCTGATGTTGGACGTTAAAGCCAACTCAACTCAACTCAACTTATTCCCTTTGACCACTTGGAAGTAAAAAATGGTAAAGTTTGACCCTAGACAGTCTCACGTCGCGTCTCTAGTGGGAAGTTCAGTTGACGCTAGACTGTTTAGTGCCGCGTCCTGATAAGGTTAAAAAAGGAGAAAGGTTATATTATATCTTATTGTTTATAAAAATCCTGATAACTCTCTTGACACTTGTTGGTAAATCCAGGTGACAGAATTATTTCACATATAATTAATTCTCAGTTAAAAAAACCCATACCAGATGAGATATGGTAAAGTAAGGATCATGCAGGTTTCAACATTAACTCTAGAAATGGTCAAACAATAATTATGTGTTTGTCTCTAGCTTACTTTAATGTTTATTTTAAATCATGAGGTCATGAAAAAATCAAATTTGTACTATTGTGCTAGTGTGCTTTTGAGATGCCCTTCTCCAGCTTATTCGTTTTGAAGAGAAATCTATAGCTATCTATCTATGTCTATCCGTGACATATATTTTCTTTTTAGATACATTATTTCACTCTTAATACTCATGCAATATTTTTTTTTGTTTTTCTCTTTCTCTGTGTTCCTCTCCTCTCACTTATTATAAGTTATTACTATCTATGTCTATCTAAGGTTTGTTCATATTAAATAAATGTTGATAAATTGCACAACTATAAATAACAAAGTCATTATATGTATATATAAAAAAAAAACAACTAACACAGAGACTCAATTCATTTACGCAGATGGGATCATATAAAACAATGGCCCAATGTTTTTATGAAAAATATAAATCAATTTAGAAGAAAATTGCCAGTAAACAATCATTAATTCAATTACAACATTTTTTACTAAGCACATACCACAGAAAGTAATATGAAGAGAGATGTTAATATTAGAGTGTGTGCATTTTCTAGCTAACAGGGTAACACCAGCAATGCCTAAAAACTTTCCAAGATAATGCTGCCCTAGTCTGTCAGCTTGACTTGCTTTCAGCCTTCAGTGTCAAATAGCCATAACTACTGAATTGTCTAATAAGTTAAGGAGCATTTCAGCCAGTCTCCCAAAATAAATTACTGCCCTGAGCATTGAAACAAAAAGCTGTGGATAATGTTTTATAATGAAATACATGTTTACTCAAAAGCACAGTGTCTTGAATACTTACAAAAGCAACAACAGTTTTGTGTTCAGTTAAGTTGATTTAACGTCCAACATCAGCACTATATAGGCTATATGGTGGACGTCCCAACCAATGGGGAGCAAAATCGCCAGGGCTTGAACACGGACCTTTTGCGCCGGAAGCCGATGTTCTACCCCAGAGCCACAGTTTTGTCTCTTATGCGTATGGACATTTAAATTTAAGTACATGTATAGCTTTTCAATTGTAATTAAATAAAGATTGGATAGGGAAAATAATTACACGTACCTTGAAATTGTTGATTTCAGTAAACCTTTGTTCTCTCCAGCTCGCTTTTCAGAAACATTAGACCCATTTGTTTCCACAAAACCAGTTTCTAAAAAGTTGCCTGCTGCCATTTTCTCCTTCTTCTCATCCTCATCTTTTTCCTCATACCCTTTAGCTTCCGAAGAAACACTTTTGTTAATAAGATTATTGTCTTTTATGGATAGGTTTCCTTCTTTTTCCTCTGCCAAGCCAACATCTTCACAAACACTGCTTTCACTAAAACTTGCTTCAACTCTGTAAAAAGGTTGGGCACAAGCTCTCTCTTCTGTGTCACTATCGCTGTCAGTGTTTGCCACAAAAATACTGGATTCAGCTTTGTTGTTGACTGATGTCTCACAAAGAACACTTACACTGCTAACTTCCTTTTTCTCAGATGATGGATCACAATTGACCTCCCCAGTACAATTTGTGTTTATACTGTGTTTATCTTCGTTGCTGCTGAAGGCATCAGAGGTTTGAGAATCCAAAGAAATCTCGTGTCCATTTGATACAGCTTCTAAGGCCGACACATAGAGCATAGAGTTGCTTGATGTCGAATTATTACTATCCTCAACACTATTGCTTTTGTTCCCTTCTTGTGTAGTATGCTCCTTTAAGTTTGGCATCTTAAAACTGAGATGCTTCAAGCTTGGATCATTTTCTTCTTCCAAGTTTGCATTTTCCAAATTAGCTCCTGAAATACTTAACACTCCTTTGTGATTTGGCATCTTTGACACCTCATCCTGATCACCAGAATGCAGTAATTCTACCTGAACTGATGTGTCTCGTACATCAACAAAGCTATCATGAGTATGATGACTGATCTGTGACAATTTACTTCCACTACATTCCTCTGTCGTCGAAATCTCTGAAGAGCTTTCTTCACATTGAAATGACTGATTGAAACTTTTGTGGCAATGAATATTTTCATTTTCCTCCTTTTGATTTTTCACAAAGGTTTGTACCGTGTTTTCTTCAGAAAAGAGATTATACTCTGAAGAATTGCATTTCTCATCGGCTGGACTTTGCAATAGTTTGCCATGAAGGCCTTCAAGTTGAAAGCTGGTCTGAGCGGAGGAGTCTTGAACCTCAACAAAATAATCTTGATTACATAATACAATATGCTTGTCCAAGCTCTTCAAACTGTCCTGATCAGAGGGTATGTCAAGATTACTTTCAGTATCACTGGATTTCAGACTTTGACTTTGAGATAGCTTTTTGCGTAGAATCAAACTCATCTGTTTTGATCGATCTTTTGATTCTTTTGGAGTTGAGTGGAAACACATATCACTATCAACAGCTTTACTTGATAAAAGTCTTTTCTTGCCTGATGCAGTTGGACTTCGAAAATTAGGAGGTGTGTTGAGCACATCATCCCACTCCAATTTAAAATTATTTGTTTCAGATTTTGTTGCTGTGACTGTGGGAGACATTTCAAAACTTTCGTTTCTGCTGCTATATTTGCACAAGACCTCGGCATTAACCTCTTGACGTAGAAAGCTTGTATAAGGCTGTATGTTCTGCTCTTTTAAAGGGCTTTTTGAATACATGTACTGAGAGTGAGATAGGCTTCTATTTTCAATTCCATCATCTGAGTCCAATGAAAAATCTAAAACCTCTGGCGGACGTATTTTTGATTCAGTCTTTGGCTTTGTTTGATAGATTTTACTTTGGTCCTTATCGACTGGTTTATTTTCTTTCTCATCCTGCATCTTTGTAAGGCTGCTTATAAGTTTCTTTGTGGAAGTCATTACAGCAGCCTGAGCCCCCTGAAACAAAGAGGTTAAAATACAAAAATATGAGAAATAACATCAATAACCCTGAATTAATTATAGACCTCACAATTTGTTTCCAAGTTCTATAACCGCAACCATTCTCCTGCTTCCACCCATCTCACCACACTTGTACATTTATTCAGATGCGCAAACAGCTCCTAACAGTCTTAGATTCAAAGAAGAGTCAACACTGTAAGATCAAACAATTTTCATTGGATAAAAAAAAAAAAAAAAAAAAAATTCTACCTGACTCTAGTAAAACAGATTCAAAGGCTTAATCATGTGATGAAAGAGTGGGATTTTATTTTTAGGTTTCACAGGCAACGCATGTTCAAAGACTGTTTTAAGCAGTTAGTTCTCACACGGAGACCAGTTTTCTTACCCCTCTTTGTTAATGAATTGAGGCAAAGTTCATAAACTACTACAAAAATGCCAAGAGGTTGAAGTACTTTAAAAATACCATAAAAAAAAAATGAAAGTGTTGATACACTTACCCATAAAAATTGCATGTAGTGTTTAATAATAGCAATAATAATAATAATAATAATAATAATAATAATAATAAAAATAATAATAATACTAATAATAATAATAATAATAATAATAATAATAATAATAATAATAAAAGTAATCATCATCATCATTATTATTATTATTATTATTATTATATTCATAATTATAACAATAATAAAAAATAATTAATTTTATAGAGGAGATAAGCCCAAAGTTGATATGGTAAAGACTTTTTAGATGGGGGATAGAAACTTCTAAAAAAATTAGCAATTTACCTGGGCATATCTTCAAGTAATGTAAACTTAAGTAAACACTCTCTATTTTTCTCATTAAAGCGTATCCAAGCCAAAAAGTAAAAAGAAAATTCTTACGACGTAGTCATCCAACATTTGAATGCACTAATAAGACGGAAGCCTATTATGTGGATTTTCCTATAAAAACAAATAAATATTATGACAGTTAACATACACTGTAACACTGTAAACAAATATTGATTTAGGTTCTCTTATTCTGTTATTGTTCTTCCAGTTTCCGTAAGTCAATGCACAGCTACACGGAGATTGAAGGAGATTTTTGGTGGAACTCAGACCAGGGATTTGTTGGTTTTTTTAACGGAACTTTGACAAACAATTTAAATTTTTGTACAGAAAATTGGCATCACTGGAAGAGTTATACCACACCACATCTTTTTACACCCAGTCACCCTTGCCAGACCCAGACCGGCCATCGTGCAGCCTTCAAAAATCAAATCACCGCAGTGGTTAAAGCTACAGGAATTCTAGTTTCCATTGATAAATTACATAATTTTTGAGTTAGGCCTAAATTGAAGTTTTAAGTAAAAAACTTTTTCTAAGGTCGCCAGACAAATAGTCACTTCCTAAGTAAAATAATTGCGATACTCAGCGTTTGTGTCTTTCCATATATATATATATACATGGGTCTTTATCTACAGATCTTAGGCTAATACAAATAGAGTTATTAGACTCAGCAGTCACCCTGATCTGGGCCTATAGATAATCTAGATTCTAAATTCTAGATCTATAATTATCTATTCTATACAAAAAATACAAATTCATGTGATCAAAATAAGAGCAGGGAGTTACTTATTTACCCAATAAATTCTATCCGTCCTTGTTTTTTCAAAATTCAATTTTCTTCGTATATTTTTATTACAACTTTGTCAGTAAACTGTTTATCTAGACAGCTCTTTCTTTGAGTTTGAACAGTGTTGGAGATTGATCTTGACTTCAAAGCTTCCGCCTTCCACCGTTTGTTGAAAACGAAAGCGTAAATAAACATGAGAGTGGATCCGTTAAAAAATTGAGCAAATTGCCTAGTTTACGAAACTCGAAAGGCTAAAGCAAAATCAAAACAAGGCTCTCTACAGACTCTACTCTCTGGTCTTTAGCTACTCACGAGAGTCAGAAGTACGTCGGCACGACTGGAGGAGTAGAAAAAAAGGACTTCCATCAGCCATAGATTTACTTTCTACTCTAGATCTAGCTCTAGGCCATATAGATCAACTCAGTATACTTTTTCAAACTAGATGTAGATGTAAATTTATAGATCGAGATACTCAGATAGTAAGATAATAATAAAGTGCATTTATATAACAGCTTTCCCATATTGTTGCTCAAAGCGCTTTACATTTGTTTAAATCAAGCAATCAATAAAATACAGATTGCTAAAACTATGGTGTAATTTACAGAATACAAGATGTGATCTAGATCTAGATGTAAATTTATAGATCGAGATACTCAGATAGTAAGATAGGACCTTTGCTATACTGTACACACTAGGGCCGTAAGTACAAAGTCAGTAGCTTACAGCTGTATAATTTGTAGTATCCAAGAGCCAAGATAAGTAGCCGCAAAGTAACAAAAGTAGAATGAGAAAATAATAAATAGACTGAAAATGCTCTATTAGCAGGAAGCCTGAGTCTTATAAATTTATTATAATGTATTTGTCGCGAGCTAGATCTAGAAATCTAGAATCTAGATTAGATCTGGTCGTATTGTTTATTTCAAAATTTTGTTATACTTATAGATATATGCTTAACTTATAGTATGAGCACTAGATCTATGTAATAACAGTTGGACTTGCTTAATCGTGAAATTTCCAGGGAAGGCATATTTTCTCGATCATCCCGCTTTTCCAGATTTTCTGGGCTTCACTCTACAAGTTCACTCTACCATTTTCAGAGATCTATGTAATATGAGAGAAAAAGTGTGTGTGGGCACGGGGGGAGAGGGGGGGAGGGGGGTATTAAAGGAACGATTGGAAGCCCTCTATTGAGGCACACTGATGTGCCTCATGTGGGAGAGCATTAAACTCCTTGATTGTGCGATGTTGAGAAGATCTATGTAATATGAGAGAAAAAGTGTGTGTGGGCACGGGGGGAAGAGAAAGAGATTGAGAGGAAAGAAAGAGAGTTTCAGTGTGTGCTGTAGTGAAACGATGGTCTATTCTTATAATAGGTGATGTTTTAAAGTCTATTGACGCAGAGTTTGCGCTGGAAAGCACACCTGGTTTTGCTCTCTTTAAATCCTTTGTTTCTCTGAACTGTTCAGGTTAGGCTACAGACCATTGTCGTCTAGATCTAGTTCTACATGTACTCCAGTTTGGTTTTAGGGATCCCTCATGGCTTCGTTTCCATAACATATTGTACTTCATTTGTTGCATTTGTCTAGATCTACATCTTTTGTGGATTATAAAAACCCATAAGGCACCCTTTCACCCCACTCCTCCCTTTTTCATGGCAATAACACCCCTCTTTTTCAAGACAAAATCGTAGGCAACTTTAACCTACTGTTCTGCAAGAGAACAAAATCTAAATGAAACATTGCTCACTCCGTCTACATTCTGATTGAATCATATGAGTTGGCTATGTCACTCATTGTCTCCAAATCTCTATCTCTCTTGCTCTTTATCTCTCTCCATCCCTTCTGCTGTCTCTCCTTGGGTCTCAATTTGTCTGTCTATTTCTCCTTTATCTCTCTCTCATGAGGGAGATGGTCCAAGGGTAGAGGAGCAACCTCTATTGAAAGAGCTTTATCTCAATATGTATATTTTAGGAAATAGCGAACTAAAGACCCACAGTTAGAATCGTAAGAGAAGAAAGAAAAAAAACAGCAATTCAGGGAACACATATGCACATAAAAATTAACCACAGATTACTATTATTTAAGGACTGATTTGTTAACTGACTCCAAGGCGCATTTTCTTCTTCTACTGTAAGAACTCGCACCCTCTAAGAACCCTCTTTTCTTGTTTCCTCTGGGGCGGATTCTGAGGCGGAGATCACTGTAACTGAGTTAAAGTTCACAATTAAAAACAACAAATATCCGTTTCAGGCATAAAATTGATAATAATATATAATATTTCAGTATTGGGTGTTCCACAAAATAAATTTTTTCTTGTTTTTGAGACTTTTTGTTTGCTGGCAATAAATAATAATAATATATATATATTGCAATAATTATAATATAGCGCACTTCCATGAACTATCTTGCTCTATTAGGATAAAAAATTTCCATTATTACAATTACAAAAGAAACATAACAATATAATGTTGACACAGTACAAGTCAATAATACATTCCAAAGTTACAAAGAATCATGAGATATTTGTAAAATAACGTGTTAAATTTTATTCATCAAAAATGTATTTACTTTAACATGGGTTTAGAAATTTCCAAGGTGCCTCCCTTATGTTTTTTGGAAGTGTTGTATTCAGGCGTCGAAAGCACCAAAAGTAGCAGTAGAAGTAAAAGTCTAAATCTATGCTCCATGATCACACATCACACTTCTCTAGGCTAATGCATCTGGGCAACCCTTTACAACTCACAACCTACTCATGGCACACTTTCACCCCACTCCTCCCTTTTTCATGGCAATAACACCCCTCTCCGTATCTCTTAGTATCCCAAACCACCCTCTTTCTCTTGGCATCCTGATGAAAGCACCAAAGCCTACCTCCTGAATACTCACTCTTTCATAGCCTGAGACATTTTGATTCACTCCACTTTCACACCACTTGACTAATCACTTCGCTTTCTCTCACACCTGTCTGCATCCTAGTCAGGCCACTGGGTCCAGCTTGCGCCAGCATCCACGTAAACTCACAGGAGCGGAGCGAACCAGGGCATCCTTATGCTTCCACTTGGACCAGCTTGCGCCAGCACCCCAGCTAACTCACTGGAGCCCCCTCCCAAAACACACTTTGGGAACCTGGTTATGGACACCCTGCCCCATTCCCGCAACCTGCCCATTGCCCCCTGAGAGTGCTGCAATATCCCTTTCTTCTAAGAATTCCTTCTTGTATGAAAAAGCTACTATGGGGATTCCAACACCTTGCTTTCCCCCCTTTAACTCTGGTCTTAGAAGGTACTGCCCCATCTCCCATATCCTGATACCCACCAATCACCTTCCTAATTTTCGTCAACTTCGACCATCATCATTGTCCAAACTCCTAACAAGATTGGACGGGTCAACCTGTTTTGGTATAACTTTGACTAATTTGGGTCTACATCTTCCATCTTCTTTAGCCAGCTCCAGTCCTACACTCTTATAAACGCACTCCCCCTCAGAAAAAAATTTTCTTATCCCCAGCCTTGACCGAAAAGTTCCTACTTAACTTTAGGGAATTATTGTCATTTGACCTGAAGAGATTGTACTTATTTACTAATCTCTTCCTGGGTCTCAACTTTTTCTTGGAATCAGCCACATTGTGGCCAGTAAACTCAGAGACATGTTTCAAACCAAAAATAGACTTCTACTTCTAGACTTGAATACCCTTTGCCTCCTTGGTTGCTATTTAAAGAACACCATAAATCCACAACCTCCTACATCCCCAAACTCAAAACATTTACTTTGATGTTGATACCTCCTACATCCCCAAACTCATAACATTTACTTTGGTATTGATACCTCCTACATCCCCAAACTCATAACATTTACTTTGGTATTGATACCTCCTACATCCCCAAACTCAAAACATTTACTTTGATGTTGATAGTTGTTAGAGGCACATTCCCAACTTTATTTCCAATCAGTATAATTTCAGTTTAGTCTATTTCTAGTCATTCAACGTTTTAAGTTATGAACAAGATCAGACGATGTAGTGACTAAAGACTGTATATCTTCAATTTTACATGCTTCATATTTATAACAGAGTATCATCAGCATAGAGATGGAATCTTAGAGAGCGTTCTCTTATTATAATTATTGATTAGAGGCTGAGTGTACAAAATAAAAAAGTACTGGTCCCAGAAACAGAGCCTTGTATTGGAATGTGGTCAGAGTTAGATCTACCAGTCTTAACTGACTGATACTAATACATAAGTAAGACTCTTGTCTAGATCCAGATATTAAGTCTAGAATTTAGGTCTGAGATCGAGAGGGAACGGGGGAGAGAGATAGAAAAATAGAGTTATATTTAGGAAAAGAGGTCTGCTAAGAAATAAAGGGAGAGTGGGAGAAAGAAAGGCAAATGTGCGCAAGAGAATGAAAGTTTGTCATTAGGGCGATGAGGATCAAGGACTATTTTAGTGTTGATCTAGCTATTGATTCTAGATCAAGATTTGAGTCTAGATCTGACGGAGAGTGAGATAGAGCAGGGGGGGGGGGGAGATTGGGAGAGGAAAACAGACAGAGAAATAGAGAAGGAGAGAGAGACCAAGCCAGAGACAAAGGGAGAAATGGAATGCGTGATTTAATGGAAGGACTAATTAACATAGATTTTGAGAGATCAAGAAAGATAAGGGATGTCTGGCAACTGCAAAGTTACATGTGAAAACAAACACTAAGCCTTGTCAATACCCACCTGTGACGCAATGCAGGTACTGAGGTAGACATTGTGACTCTTTCCCTTGCATGCTCACCTTCCTAAGTCACAAAGAACCACTGCTAAGTGTTAGTGAAGGCCTTGAGATCACAATGTGTAGGAATAATTTTATTCATAAGTTGTATGCGGCATGGGTTTCTCAAATACAAATGACAGACAATCTGCGATAACTAAATTTTTCCCCCCATTAGACAGATAATATTTTCTGATTTCACAATCACTTTTTAGGAAGAATTCCTTTCCCCAGCATTTTCCCCCAAAGAAATACCCGATTTTGTAGGTCCGTCTGTGGTAAAAATAATAAATGCTGCATGTTGCAATATTTTTATTTCTGAATGCCAATTTGCGTTTCAGAATCAAGTTTGAAAAAGAAATACCAATCAATGGATGTTATCTAATGTGGATGCAGGTAAAATTATCGTGACCAAAAATGTCTCAAGATTCCGAGACCAAGCATGGGGTGCCACGCGAAAGCCTTTTGCAGCATGCTGTTCCAGAGTTTCTTCAAAATGGGTGAGGCATTCTCATAATTATTATATTTGGTTTAAGAAAAACGATTGTCCTTTGTACTAAAAAGCTTTTTATTTAAGTTTTAAATTTTGAAGAAATGATTGAGGATGTTCCTTTAAAATATAAGATCCATTCAGTGCTTTCAAACATGTGTGAGCTGGTGGATTTTTCATCAATAGTGTTAGGCTGTGTGGTTTCTTGAATTGTATATTGAATGGTAAATAATGCTGTGATTTAAAAACGGATGAACCAATGAAACTGTTATAACAATTGCTGTAATTACTGTGATGACTTTATAAACTAAATAATATGTTCACAGTAACCACACTCATTCTGTTAGATTTTTTTCAGAATTGTAGCCATGCTAGTAATTTTCTAGAAACGAATCTAACCCATCATACCATACCCTACCCCGCACTGCCCATAAGAAATTAGTTCAACACCCATCAATGCAATTGCTGTAAGGAACCAATTTAACACTTGATACATGTAAAGCAATGGCTTGCGCCTGGCCAGTGCACAATTAAAACGTCTCAAAAATACAGAGCAAGGACTCTGGAAATTACGCAACACTTAGATAGAGAGACTTCAGTGGACATGTTTACAGGCTAAACTCTCAGAACGGACACTCTCAGTCAGAGATTCATTAGCGTACACAACATACTCTCACACAAAAACTCATGCATTCCACCAAAAAGTACAGTCTGACATGTCTAGCCAGGAAGGCGTTAAAAAAAAACATGATTAAAGGCTCTAGTTGCTAAAAACTTTTTGCCTTCTTAAAGTCCCATACAAGAAACATCACAAAAACACACATGTACTGGCACGCATAACTCTAGTGACAACACGCCAGAATTATGCTTGCCTATATCCACAATCAAAATAGATATACTTAGAGAAATAAAGAGAAAATCTGCAATGAAAACTGAAGATCAATGTATTAAAGCATACAAAGTGTGAGCGCTTATAAATTTTTTGTAAGGAAGTTACAAATTTAACTGAAAAAAATGTCCACCCACTCATACATGTTTGATGAATTGTTAGAATAAAGTTAGATTTTATGCAGACAAGATACTCGGTTACTCCTTTATAAAAAAAATTGTCTGAAGAACTGTCTGTCATTTCCTCAAAAATACCCCTGAAATCATTCTAATGAGAGTCTTGCAGTATTACTGTGATGATTAATTTATACTGCGTTTTAGCATTTAATTTTATTCTTTTTTTATTTTTTATTTTTTGTCTTATGCACACCCAGAGTTAAGGGCAAACTAAAACATATTTTACTTACTTTTAGTTTCATTTTTGAAAAAATGCCCTATGAAGAGATACTCTAGTCAAAATGAAAATGGGTTAATATTTGTTTTATTTATATATACAATAATTTTTATTGTCTTTACAGGAGGAAAAATCCTATTAACGGAGCAAGCTGCTTCTTCTCAGAGGAAATATTTAGGAAAGTTGTTGGTCCAGAACCATCTTTTCACGACAAATTTATGACACAGCTTGCCAGATCTAAGGAAGCTCATAACATAAAAGTTGATGAAAAGAAGAAACGCCGTAAAGATTTAGATTTACCTCCCAACAAAATATCAGATACGAAAGAGTTAATATACTCTACAGCTGAAATGTTGTCTAATGGACTGGGAAACTCAGAGAAAAGTGTCATTGCTAATGATATGTACAGCTCTGATGATGACGACGAGTCTTCAGCTGCTCTTGTCATAGCTGACAATGAGGAAAATGCAGATAGGCATGTGGATAGTTACTCACCAGAAAAGCTCAAGGATGAAATTTCCATGGAAGGGGTTTGCAAGCAAAGCAAAACAGATCAAGTAATTGATATTACTGATTCTCACCAGTCCTCTCTGCTACCTGAGCCTTCTTATCAGATTGGAGAAATACCTCTCTATGCTACAGGAATTATAAATGATAGAACCAGTTCTTTAGTCAAGAAAGGGAAAATGAATGTCAATTCACAGGTAAGACTTAATAATAATAATAATAATAATAATAATAATAATAATAATAATAATAATAATAATAATAATAATAATAATAAAATAATAATAATAATAATAATAATAATAATAATAATAATAATATATTGGATTTATATAGCGCACTTCCACAAACTATCATACTCACTGCACTTAACAATTTCTATTATCACAACTACAAAAGAAAAATAACCATATAATGTTAATGCAATACAATATTACGTTCAAAAGTCATAAGGAATTGTTAGAGGTATTACAACATTCACAGGTTCAATTTCTATCATCAAAAAGGTAGAACTTTAGCATACTTCTTAAAATTTTCATGGAAGGTGCCTCCCTAATGTTTTTGGGGAGTTTGTTCCATACTTTGGGACCATGATAGTAAAAAGATAGCTGATCTATTTATTTAGAATTTCTATTTGTTATAACTTTTTATAATGAAATGAAAATCAAAAGCTGGTCAGTTTCTTCTTTGGTTCCCAATAAGGATCCTATAGGAAGGAAAAAATTGTAAGTTGAATTTAATCCTAGCTTCTTAAGGTCTTGAATTTTTATAATTTTACATTTTTCTTCTGTGTTATCTATATACCCAGTGTGGTTTCAATCAGTCTGTGCCAGTATCCTCAATATACTACTGTTCTGTTATATTGATAGGTGTTGTATGCAATTAATGATTTTAAGTGTGTTTTTTTTTTTTTTTTTTTTTTTTTGTAGTTGATACATTTGACAAGAATTTTTTTAAGTAACTGCATGTTACCTTTTTTTTAAATTTATTTTTTTCCAACCTTTTCTCTTTGTTAGAATTTAATGTGTAAGAAAAATGAATTAACTAAATAGTATTGTAGAAAAGAAAAAGACACAGCCTTATTTGGTTAGTATCTTTATTTGCAGGAAGAAACACCCGTAATATGTAGTGCAGATGTTACGGAGGAACTACACTCTAAGCCAGCATCCAAAGATGAAAGTTTCTGTTTGGTGATGCCCCCAACTGAGAGCGAATCTGAAGATGGAGATGATAGTCCTTCCACTCAGTCAGGGTCATTGCTTCCTTTGATACCAGCCTTAATGTCAGTGCCGACCACAGCAAAAAAATCACACAACATGGCAAATTTTCTAAAACCAAGTGCAACTTCTTCGTTTTACAGTTCTGCTCAGACTCAAGTCTTCTCTGACCCTGAATCTTTGTCTCAGTCTCAAAAACACAATTTGAGACAAATTGGAAACATGGCTCCTACACTAGAGAAAAAAGATGATGAGGGAGATATAGAGGTTCCTATTTTTTCACTTGCTGCCACTCCAAATGATGCAAGTCCAGATGCTAGGGTGAAAAAAACATTGCGCAATAAGGGGATTTGGTCTAGTGGACAAGAAGATAAAAAAAAGGAGGTATCACAGGCTAAAGACAACAGTGCAAAGAAGTGAGTGTTTTTTGCTTGTTTTTTTTTTATTAACCTTTAATGCTACAGGGACATTATGTCATTGAATCATTTTATTGAGTACATGTGTAAAAATAATCCTCTGGATAGATTTTACACAGCAGTAAATACAATCTTCCTCTAAATGTGTGCTTAAAAACAATACAATTATGCTGATGCACAATTGGTATACTCTGAGCAAAGGACACATCTCTAAATCACATGCTTTGAAATGGGCATAGATTATCATATCAGTGGAATAAGAAACAGTTTCCTGAATAAATCATTATTTGGCAAGGAATTATTTTCTCTAACACCTGTGCAAAATTAGTGAATCATATTTGAGAGAGGAAGTTAATACTGCTATACTCATGATATAAAATATTCATGGCTGTTTCTCCACCTGTGTGTCTGGGAGAGGGGAGGGGGGCAGAGCTGATCAAGTGTTATTGAAAAGATAATAGCATCAAATGATGAAGTGTTGAACATTATAGATGTGGTGGGGGGGGGGAGTCTAGAAAACTTTTATTTCTTGAATGTTTATCAATTGTTTATTGCTTTTATATTGTTTTTTATATTTTTATAGCGCAATCAAGTTTCAAAGGTCGAGTCTGACTCGAAATCAGATGGCCACTTACTTAGAACTTTTTGAGAAATATGCTCGTCCATATTTGAATGGTGGCCAACATCCTGCATTTACAGAGAAACAAAAGAGGGAAATGGCAGATTTTGAGGTTTGTTGATGATGTGAAATATTTTAAATCACTGGTGACTGGCTTTAAGAAACTGTTCTTGTGGATTTTTGTACAAATTCATTAACAACAAAATCATTAATCACTGATAAATCAAATGCAAATTATCGATTAATCACATAAACTTTTAAATAATAATTTGTATAACATTTATTAATATATGTACTAAGTGCGTAAGTCTCTTAAAATGAGTTGAGTTGCGGCAGTTCAGACTTATCGACAAAAACAAAAAAATAACAGACAAAGATAACAATGCAAAAATATTACAACTGTCAAAATTTGAACTAGATTGGTACAGTTATAGCATCCTTTTAAAGTTTGCCTAACTTAGCTGGATTTTTTACATGGTGTATATGTTAAGTATTCATTGAGCAAATTAATATTGCAACAGGACTCATTTTTTTAGAAAGTAGTCTTACATATTTTAATTTTGAAGTAATATGCAATAGATTTACAGAAACTAACTGAAATTTACTGATTGATTATCTACAACCCTATTTCATGACACATTGTTGTAAAGTTTACAGCTGTAAATGATTTTTTTTAAAGATGGGTGGGAAATTCTTCCTCAGTCCCTGCATGCTTCATTTTTTTGTTTGATGGTATGCTTGGATCCAATGAATGTGTAAGCTGTTAGTTATTTCTTTGATATGACTTAACAGGCTTTGCAGGCAAGGGTGCAGAATGAACAAAGAGAATTCCAATCTTACCTGCAACAGAATGCTCTCAGAAATCCTCAGTTTTACAACTTCATCAAAGGCTGTGCCAAACACTATGCATATGTAAGTAGCACTATTGTTAAGAACTTGGTTAACTGAGATAGTTTTATGACTAAATATTTCAAACAAGCTAGCTACACAAGATTTTCTATTTTATCATTATATGTTCACCACATTTCATAGCAAATTATAAGAAATAGAGATCTTTTTGGGTTTTTTTTTTTAATTTAAAGTTATTTTATTTGATCAAAGAATGGATTTGGTATTTCATGAAGATCATCAGTCTTAGATCTTGTGCCGTGGACGTGATTGTGAATTAAAAAGCAAAAAAATGCAAAGATATGGCTTGGTCTCAGTTAGAAGTTTCTTAATTTATTCCTCTTGTATCTTAGATGTTAATGCCAGAAATATATTAATTCTTTACAGAAAGGTGAAAGATCTGTGTGTGTCACTTAACAGTTACACCAGTCAATGTTTTAGATCTTTATATTAAAGGTATCCTCTTGATAGCTTTACATCTGTGAGGAGAGAAATGAAAGCCAGTCATGAAAAGCTACAGACTCAGAGAAGTTGAGGGACAAGTTTTCCTGTTATCTTATTTTTTTTTAATTTGGAATTGATTTCAGACCAAAGCACAGAGTTACAGACCTCCCAAAAATGTGGTAATCAAGTTCAGCCGCAGGTTTGTCGGCGAGGTTCCACTGCAGGCTGGCTCAGAGAGAGTTGAACTGATGTTTCAGCAGCATTTGTTAGAAATGGCAAGTTGCACCACACCATGTTGTATGAACCAATATCTGTTTACTATGCAATGCATACATATATCATCCAGTTATAGATATTCAGAATTTGTTTTGTGTTTTACTATCAAATCCATCTACTGTGTACTGACAATATGAATAGGTGGATATTGTCAGTCAATACAGTTGTGAATACACTCTAAATGAGAGTTTTCTATTCCATGTACTGTCTTCCATTATTATCTATGAACTCGTTAGGTAAAAATTTCCACACTGTACAGTATTTTGTGGAACAAATAGTGCTGATGTTTTGTAAAGGTTAGAGATAATAATTTGCTTAATAACTTTTATGACTGGCCTTTGTTGGTGAAAAAAAGCTTATGCTGGATCAAATGAAATACATATAATTCAAACAAATGATCTAAGGTTATTAGGGAGTAGTTGATAAGTTTTATCTTATCAAAGTAATATTCTTCTTTTTTTTTGCTATGATCAGAAATATTGGATTTTCAGGGGTTTTAGTCCAGCATGATATATCCACCATTTAAACTTAATAAATAACTCCAAGTATTTATTTTCACTTTTTAAAGAAATGCACCAAATCATGTTATAATTTATGTATTTTCAATTAAAGATAAATTTATTTTCGTTGCAGGGATCTCCACCTAGAGTTGCCTTGCCAGACATAACACCAGAGAACAACCCAGCAAAGATCATTCATAACATGAACAAAATTGAGCAACACTTTCCTTGCACAGGAAGAAATAAAAATCCAGGCACTCTTCACCATGAAGTAAGTTTGTCGTAATAGGTTGCACATTGTTTCTTAAATTCCTTTTAAACTAATCGAAGCTGCATTATAGAGAAATACTGAGAGATTCTAGGGATGAATAAGATTTATCACTCAAAAAAGAAGAAGAAACAATGTCATGTTATTCAGATATAAAACGAATTTAGTGCATTGCCTTTCATACAGTGTGTTTTGTAATTAGAATGTGTGTTTTATATTTTGCCTTGATATCAGATGTAGGAAAAACTTATCAGACTTTTTTTTAATTGTATGTCCTAATTTCATTCATATTTCAGCTTGGCTTGTTCCATGCATCTTTGCTGATTCTTAGTTCATGTAATTTTCCTGTTGTTTAGAGTGTCAGTGAAGATATGAATGCTGAGGCCCTGGCCATCAAATACAAAACCAATGCTGTGATGTCGTCCAGTGTAGTCAAGTGTCTCCTAAACAACAGATCTCCAGAGTTCAAGCGCTCATGGAACATTCCTATCACTATCAAGGAGCATCAGATTGAAGGTGAAAAAAGTTAAAATTCAAATGACGTGTTGAAATTAATTTCTTGTCTAGACCTGAATGTTTTCAGGCCTGATTTCGGGCAATCATAAAATTGGGGGAGGGAGGATAGAGAAAAGTGCTGGCAATCAAACAACTTTCCGGCAATGAATGCTTGAACCTCCATTAAAATGTGGAAATATATTATAACGACGTGGTGGGCTGCAATCTAGCAATTTCTGTGTTTTATGAATAGTGAAAAGCAAGAGGGAGATCAAAAGGGATTCATGGAATTCAATTCATGTTCAACTTCAGTTGAGTCAGACACTGATAATTATATTCCTTGATTATTGGCAAAATTATGTAAAACTCAATCTTGACAAAGATTTAACAATTTACTTATACCTTTTTTTATTTACTAATATTTTTTAAATAATATTTTCACATTTTTTATATTTTGTACGTTGGGGTGTTAGGCAACCCTTACAAGCTTGATGCAAGTACATATTGTTGAGGCTTTCATTTAGGTCTATTTGTCTTTCTTGTTTAGCATACTTCTTTCAAGACCCTTTTATTTTCTCTGTCTCTTCAGTGTAGTTTTTTTTCATTGCATTGACCAATTAGAATATCTATTATTTTAAAAGTAATTTTTTCCTTCTTTCAGGTGGCGTTCACAAAGTGGTTTACTTGAATAAACCAATCTATGAGGAAAACCTACTCCTCAGGGACTGCAATGCCTTGTTTCATAAATATGCACTGCGTGCCATGGTGTCTCAACCCAAACATACCGCCGTATTTAATAGGTCTGAGAGGCAGCAGAACAAATCCAACTATCAGTTTAACCAAGAGAAGAGGCCTGTGAAAGCTGCAGATGATCCTTTTGACATGTTTGCAACAGATCTCGACTCATTGGAAACCTTTGGAAAAACCTCGTTTGGAAAAAAAGATAACTCAAATGAACCTGTAAAACTTGAAGATGTAATCAATGGTGATACCAATTGTAGAAGAAGTAAGAGGATTGCAGAGGGTCACGCTGACAAAGACAATATGTCACAGGCTGACTCTGTAAAGGAGGACCCTCATAAAACACATTTGGATAAGCAAATTGCAGATGATGCAATTTCACAACACGATAGGCTGGAAAAATCTTCCTTAGACCCTCAAGCCTTGAATAAAAGCAATAATACTGAAAGGGAAGAGACAACTTCATCTTTAAGAAAGAAAGCAAGAGGAGAAGTGGAGAGCTTGTCTTTGAATAGGGAAGAATCACTATCCCAATCAACGAGACTTAAAAGAAGAGTGCCTGTCTTAAAATCACCAACATCATCAACCTCAACAGATTATCAGCCTCTGAAACCACAGTTGTCTTTCCATAATGATTCTTTAGCAGACAGAGGCAATCTTTTAGATCTAATTCTGGGACCTGATGTGGGAAGACAAGAGAAAAAAACAAATGTGTCTCATACTCAAGGTGAGTTTGTGCAAGCTTTCCAAGCATATTTTGAAATTTTAGCCGCTTTATTAAATGTGTAGCGCTGAAAACAAGATCTTATGATATGTCTTTCATTGGAAGGAAAATGAAAGAGCCTGTTCTTTTCTTATACTTTTTTTATTGCACCCTCATTACATCGTTATATTACTATGATGTAAAAAGTTAATCAATACATCTATTTTTTCCTCAGGTTGAGATCCTTAAAACAAAATCAAACACTATACTTATGCTTTTCTATGTCTTTAGATAGAAAGTATAATTTGATATGGAATTATCTGCTACAGTGATGCAGTGAAAAAGGGAAATAGAAATAGAATGAATAAACATTTCACTACAAGTCTTGCATGATTAAGCAAAATTCAATTCTACATAAATAGCAAAAAAAAAAAACAGAACTTTAGTTCCAAGTTTCTACATTCTGATTGAAGGAATAATATTTTGCAACCTCCTGAGAACACAGAGATATAAGAACCCCTTTATCCCTGCCTCTGTTAAAATCTCCAGAATCAGATCATTTACAATGTAAAATTTCTTATCCACATCTGTAATATCATCTGTTCATTTAATATGAAATCAAGTGTCTAACATACGTACATAAAGAAATATGGAGAAATAATGGTGGGAGAGACATAGGGGAAGAGATAGACAGCCAGACAGGCAAACTGAACAGATCATTGATGCTTATGTTTTCATTAATGTTTTAATGTAAATGTCAAGGTAACTGTTGTTCCTGGTATATCCAACCTAAATTTCCCTTGTGGGTGAATAAAAGTTTATCTTATCCTATTATACTTTATCTTATAACAAGATAAGAAAGTAAGAGTATGAGAAAAGTGTTAGATATTTCAGTAGGCACGGAAAAAGGAAGGAGCTCCTAGAGATAAATTGGGTTTACTCTCAAGAAGCCATTTGGCAATATCATAAAGAAGACACTAGATTGAAATCCTCTAGGCAAATGTTCAAGTAATAGACCATGTGAAATTTTGAGAAACGATGGATAACCAGGGTAAAAGGTTTTTATTCCTTATTATGATTTTTATCATAACCTTTGATGTTTATGATAAAGGCTCACATAAATGGAAAGAGGGGAGAAGAAACTATGGTATGTTTCTACAAATGACAATTATTCTGCTGAATCAAGATGATAAATTAAAGATTGTATTTCAAACAACATGAGAACCTGTGATTAAGTAATCATTGATCTTCTCTTCTATTTTATCTGCAGAAAATCCAAAATTGTACACCCCACACTCCGAAGTACTATCAAGCCTTGTTTACAGTCAGTGGGAGCTGGGCCAAAACAAAATCCTCATACGAACCCGATCTCAAGGAAACCTTGGAGTAAGTCTCTCGCTTAATCATGAGCATGATAATCATCAAAGTATGGGGAACAGTGCCATGAGATTGGCAGTAAATTCATTTCTAAGAAAATGTTCTCAGGAAAACCATGTGTGTGTGTGAATATGGTTGTAAAAATAATCATTTAATGTTTTAGAATCTAATTCTATGTAGCTCTTAGATGGTTAGATGTTCTATCTTTTTCTGAGGATTAAAGGACAACATATATTGATATTTGAGGTTTTAACTTGGAAGATGCATGTTGTAACACAAGCATAGCTCACAAAAACAACTCCCCCACATACTTATTTGTATAGCACTCTGAGAAATTATGCATACTTCTGTGATCAAAGAACTTTTGTACTCAATGCATCCCAGGTTAGTGTGACAATGCTGTAAATTTCTAATCTGCAATTGAATATATGCTTTTGAGCTCAGAAACTTGTTACAGAAGAGTACAAAATCTTAAATCTATAATCAAATAACATCAAACACTGAATTAAAACCTCTACAACTTCAATTATTGCGATGTGCATTTTGTTTGATTTATATATCTCAATATTCAGTTTTGTTATAATCTTTTCAAATAGTTCTTGAACTAGCAAGTTATATGTATTGTAAAAATTATGTGAGCTTCGGAAAAATTGCGTCAATATCATTTGTAAATTGAACTAAATTTGATGGTGACCTTACCATATCAGACCAGGAATGTTTACTTTGCTGCCAAGCTTGAGTATCAGTCAAACCATGGGCTGGAGCAAGTCACATCTGAAGAGATGATACAGAACTGGGCAGCCTGTTACATCAGGCCCAACTGCAAACTAATCAGAGGTCAGTACAGAAAATATAACCCATTGAAATTGTCATGATTAATTACAAGTTTACTAAAAATTCAGCAGAGTAACTAAAAAATAAAAAAGAATGTACAGACTTATCAACAACATGCATATGATATACGGTAGTGGAAGTCTACATATTTTCTGGAACTAGAGTTGGTGGGTTCTTAAAATCATCTGCATTGTTGCACATTGATAAGTAAGAGTTCTGGGACCATGTGGTAAAAATTTTAATACTTTTTTTTAGAAGTACAAAGGGATACACTTGGTTCATAGATTGACTGCAGTCTATAGCAGTTAGAGCCTTGGGTGAAAAAGTGTGCAATTACTTTAGCTGTCAAAATATAATGATTTTTGTCAAAGATATGATCATAGCCTGCGGTACACTGCTGGGAAAACTCTCACTCAAGTGGAGGAGGAATCCATGAAAAAAAAAAATATTTTTACAAGAGAAAAGATGTGAAAGACTCATTTGGGATAAACAGCCTAACAAATTGTAGCAATTTTGACCTAAAACCAATAACTCAGTTCTAAAGGGTTGGATACATCTTGATTAGGCTTTAGCTAAAGTACTTGTAGGCTGTGATTTGGAAGTTAAGAGGTACCAAAGTTTAATTGGCTTGAAATGAGAGGCATGGGTAAAGGCCCTCTCTGCCTACATGAGTTGCTCCTTTCAAAGGAATAAGTTGGACATAAAAATCTTTGTATGCAGAATATATGTGGCCTTTGGCAAAGTTGAGGCTGTATAAAGATAGTGGGAAAGTAATATTCATAAGAACTTTAAAAGGTTTTAACGTGAAGCATAATTATGTTATCATTATGTCAATTATGTAAATATGTGATATTGAATTTTATTTTCGTTTCATGCTCAATGGCTCTACAGTGTTATTATTATACGCAACTTCATCTTATACACTTTATTTTTGCTTCTCATCATTGCTCAATAGTTGCTCACTGCCTTCTGTTCTCTCTAAGTCCACTGATCAAAGTTATTTCGGTTAATTTTCTATTCTACACTTTAATGCCTTGAAGGTAAACAAAAATGTTATTGCATGGATGTTAGACTTTTTAACTCAAAGAAAACAATGTGTTAAATTGAACAACACAAATTCCAGGGTGTGTAATTTGAATACTGGAGGTGTGCAGGGTTGCACACTATCTCCAAATCTTTGCATACTCTACGCAAATGACTATAGCACACACAACACAGACGCCACATTGATAAAGTTTGCAGATGACTCTGCAATTCAGGGTTTTCTTGTAGCGGAAACACAATCATCCTATTTCGAGAGGTAGAGAAGTTTGTTAAGTGGTGAATGATGTGAAAATAACTACCCGCAACTGAGTGTTTCAGAAACAAAAGAAATAATAATAGACTTTAGAATGCAAAAACAGAACCTACCCCAAGAACGGAGAGATATAAGAACTCCTTTGTTCCTGCCTCTGTTAGACTTTCTAGAACCATATCAATCATATTGTATCATTTCTTGCCTACATCGATCTAATTGTCATCTGTCCTTATAACATGAAGTGAAATGGGTAACATACAGATTTAACAAAAAGAGAAAGAGGGAAAAGAAAGAAAGAGAGCTAGAGAGAGAGAGAGAGAGAGAGAGAGAGAGAGAGAGAGAGAGAGAGAGAGAGCGTTATCGTTGAGAGATGCAGAATAAAGAGAGGGTAAGAGAGAGAGAGAGAGAGAGAGAGAGAGAGAGAGAGAGAGAGAGAGAGAGAGAGAGAGAGAGAGAGAGAAGAGAGAGAGAGAGAGAGAGAGAGAGAGAGAGAGAGTGGAGGAAGAGGGAGAGGGTGTGCAAGTTATCGATGCGTTTTCTTCATTAATGTCAATGTAAATTTTTCTGTTTCTTGCTGGTATATGCAACCAAAAATCCCTTCTGGGTACATGAAAGTTAATCTTATCTTATCCTCAATGTACTGAAAGCTACATCATGACATAGAAGAGATTTTGATTAAAAATTAACTCTCTTTGACGGAAAAAAAATGTCGAAATATACCCCTACATATGTTTTTTTTTCTCTTTACAGAAATGTACCCCCCAATGTACGGATAGGAATGTGTTATTCATTTTTACCTCTGTAAGGCACATGGGGTCGAAATGTACCCCCCCCCCCCCATATATGGTTCAGGTGGGAAAACATGGTATACAATTAGGGTTGACACAATTTAAATATTGATAGCAAGGCTTTTTATTTATTTCTTTTTTTTAGATAAGTGTTTTGGTGTGTTAATATTACTTAAATTATTTTTCTCTTGTGTGTCATTTCTTCTCAGCTCGAATAAATGCATTCACCTCAGAGATTTTGATGTTTGAAGAGCTGGAATGTCATCAGATCTTGAAACCGTCTTCCTCCTTCAGGTATTCGTGAACAGGTTGGGGCAGCCAGATACTTAATTATAATCTGGGGAATATTGATTTTTTATTCTAAATCTATCTAGCAACCAAAGATGTTATAAAAAGTGAGCTGCATTGCCTCGATGGGATACATAGCTGTCTGTTGTTTTTTGTTGTAGATCTACGTGATTAACATTTTAAAAGAGAAAATATCAGATTGTAGAAATTAGCTACGCCTAGTAATTCAAGAGGGGGAGGGAAGATGAAAAAAAAATGGTAGAGCGTGATTGTACATGTTTTATGTTTGGGAAAGGAAGAAATGGATTAGAGCAAAATGAGCCATCGGAAAAGCACTTGTAGATACACACACATATCTTGCTTCTTTTAGTAAAAAGAAAATCTGTTTGGATCTTTTCCCACAAAAAGTTAGTGAATTATGTATCATTGGGGAGGCCAATTGTAATGAGAGCAAAGAAGAAACTGATCTGAATCTATCGATTAGGGGTTTTAAACCCAGATGGGCGATACGCTGAGATTTTATCTTTGCCGTGAGTTAACTCTGACTACTGCTTACGCGCTCCTAATAAGAACGCTGCTTGGCGCTGGCATAACGGGTAGCTCTCCGACCCCAGCTCAGCGAGACGCTCACTTTTAATGGGTGACTTGAGGACGACCTTGAGACGTCACATTGTCACAGTAAACTTTGTCTTGTTCACTTAGGACTCAATATTTCTGTACTAAGAATATCAATCGGTGAAAAGGTGCGGCTTTTCCGATCTTGTCTGCTCCCATCAGTCTTATGAGCAGGCTTTGAAGAATGTTTAAGCAAACAGGCGGACCACGAGTGGTGAAGTCTTGGTTTCTTGGTATGTTTGCTTATTACGAGATTATTGTTCGATGTTACTGACCAGTGGACGGTATCTGTCGGTATTGATAGTGTTACTTTTTTTAAACAATGAGTGATTTGAGACCATTTTATGATTTGAGAACACCGCCCTTTGTCTATAGCGAGGTATTCGTGAATAGGTTGGGGCAGCCAGACTACTTAATTATAATCTGGGGAATATTGAATTATTTATTCTAAATCTATCTAGCAACTAAAGATGTTATAAAAAGTGAGCTGCATTGCCTCGATGGGATACATAGCTGTCTGTTTTTTTGTTTGTAGATCTACATTTTAAAAGAGAAAATATCAGATTGTAGATTAGAGCAAAATGAGCCAGTGGAAAAGCACTTGTAGATACACACACATATCTTGCTTCTTTTAGTAATAAAAAGAAAATCTGTTTGGATCTTTTCCCACAAAAAGCTAGTGAATTATGTATCATTGGGGAGGCCAATTGTAAGGAGAGCGAAAAAGAAATTGGTCTGAATCTATCGATTAGGGGTTTTAAACCTAGATGGGCGATACGCTGAGATTTTATCTTTGCCTTGAGATAACTCTGACTACTGCTTACGCGCTCCCAATAAGAACGCTGCTTGCCGCGGGCATAAAGGTTAGCTCTCCGACCCTAGGTCAGCGGGACGCCCACTTTTAATGGGTGACTTGAGGACAACCTTGAGACGTCACATTGTCACAGTAAACTTTGTCTTGTTCACTTAGGACTCAATATTTCTGTACTAGGAATATCAATCAGTGAAAAGGTGCGGCTTTTCAGGTCTTGTCTGCTCCATCAGTCTTATGAGCAGGCTTTGAAGTATGGTTAAGCAAACAGGCGGACCACGAATGGTGAAGTCTTGGTTTCTTGGTATGTTTGCTTATTACGAGATTATTGTTCGATGTTACTGACCAGTATCTGTCGGTATTGATAGTGCCACTTTTTTTAAACGATGAGTCTTTGAACTATTTTATTATTTGAGAACACTGCCCTTTGTCTATAGCGGTTCAGAGGAAGCGCTAAGGGAGCGGGGAGATTTAAGAAAATGTGTTTTGCCTCTGCTCAGTTCTGCATGAAGGGGGATATGAAAACAATTTGTTGTTTGTGATCACACATCAGGCAAGAGAGAGAAAATTGGTAGATCTACTCTCTGATTTGACCAATCAGAGGTATGGGGAATGGCAGCTCCTGATATGACCAATAGGCGCAACATGTAAAATTCTTATTAAAACCTACTCTCTCTGATATGACAAATCAGCGGCATGGGTTATGTCAGCTTCTCCATATGATGTGACCAAAGGCACAAGGTCGGGTGTATGACATCTACTCTCTCTCTCTCTTTCTGATATGACCAATTGGCTTTCAGGATAAAGGGTATTTACTTTCTCTGATCTGACCAATCGACAATGATGTTTTGGACAATAAACTATAACTCGTTTATTGATCCCAGTACACATGTACATATATATATGCACTCACCTAGTGTCCGATCTCAATAAACTTCCAATTTCTTCTTTCTATCGAAAGCAAACTTACGAGGTGCCATAAAGTAAACCAAACAAAAATAATAATAACCATTCATGCATGTTAAATGCACATTGATTAGCTTTTTACGTTTTTTTTTTAAAAGATGGGGTTTTCATTCTTTATATATCAAATTGATTTTAATAAGAATTTTACACCTTTGCCCCAACACCCCACGAGGCACTGCCGACTTCACAGTCACATTCCAATATTCCCACTCGGCTGTAGTGGTCAGGTACTCTGGTAACAGTTTCTATTGACCACACACACACTACTAGAGTTAAGATTGGTAGCGAGGAGGTTAACATTTTTTTCATTTGGATTTTGCATCATTCATGTGCTGAAGCAGAAAAATGGAAAATTTGACTTTAATTCACTTTTCTATTTTTCATTACCTCAAGTGTTATATATCTGCCTGATTTCAACTCAAGACTCACATGGAAAATGTTTCTTTTCTTTTCTACAGGCCCATGGAAGGATTTTCTTTCATCAACAATGTGCTCACTCAACTATCAAGGTAAATAATTTTTGGTGATAAAAGGTAAAAGAAAAAGAAGAAACCAATTATTTTCGTAGCGAAGCACATTGCCATCTTCACAATTCAAAGGCTATTTACAAATATAATCACATGCACATATATTTTAAAACATCTCCATTGACTCAAATGTGTGGATACTTTAGACAATATTATAAAAATTATGATATCCAACTAAGATAATAGATTATATGATCTTCAAATAAAATTTTGTATGATGTATGAAGATTGATAATAATGTGTTACTTTGTAAATAATGATGTTGCATGTATATTTATACACATCATACAGATGTTTCTCCTTTTGTTCTTATTAAAATCTATTTTAAGTGAAATCTGGAGGTTTCATTTTTTGTGTTGTTTTTTTTTCTTAACAGTTTTTCAGTTCTTGCTTCATTAAATAATGAATTTTTTTACACCTATAAAAAGCATATAATAATCAGTTATTTTTCATCGGAAACAGTCCTCAAGAATCTTGTTGAGATATTTTTGTTGATTGTTTTTTTTATATTTTAGTTTGGAGCAAGGACATTACCTTTTGAGTCATGAGCCAGGAATGAATTTTTGTGGAATACGCACACTGAAACAGGGTGCCAGGTAAGTGATCTTACCTACATGTAGAAATTATATTATAATTATATTTATACACTACAAAATTATACCACAGTATACATCAGATTTTACAAACTTGCTGGTTTATTTTCAGTAGTTCATTAGATGCAAGTTTGTTGAAGCCAGGTGGCCCTGGGGTAGAACATCGGTTTCCGACGCAAAAGGTCCATGGTTGGATTCCTGGCAAATTTGCTCACTACCGGTTGGGTCCATGTCATTTTAATGTTACCGGCTGAGACAGGAGTCATGATATCCCTGCCCTGTCTCATGTGTGGCAGCACAGAAAATTCTCAAACGCCAGTCTTGCGGTCCATCCACAATATAGCCTATATAGTGCTGATGTTGGACATTAAACAAACTCAACTACCTCGTTGAAGCATGTGTGGCTCAGTACTGCATTACATGATTGTTTCTAAACAGTGTTGAAAACCAATCATACCTCCCTCTACCTACACGTACAACTTTCTCTTTGTCTCTTAGGTTGTTTCTATCTGTTTGTTAGGATGTTGAGTTACATAATTGTGTATCATAATCTAGTCATATTTTGTCGATTTTATTAGTTCCAAGCACTGATATATTCAGGCAGTGCTTATGTAGCTCAAATTGTCATATTTTTGAAAAACATACATTTCAGAAAATATTTTATTACACCTATTTACACATAAGATTTCCAACTAATTGACTATAATTTTATCTCTGTGCAGGTTGGATACTATTGAGATGCCTTTGCCAGTACCTCCAGAGAGGAAGCTGTCAATGGATTCTGTGCCATGGATTCCAATAGACCCAAACCTTTTGCTTCCATATCACATTAAACACCAGAGAATACCTGCTACATTTCTTCCCAGAGGTAACACCAATTGACAATAACACAAAGCTGCCAATCGTCCCGCAATTGGCGAAACAGTCCTAGTTTTTGATACCTTGTTCTGCTGTCCGGCCCGCGATTTTAAAAATGCCATTTTGTCCCGCTTTGAGCATTGAAGCCGCATGTTCTTGATGATTTTCATCCTCAACAGCGTTTACCGCAAAAAACTACAGTGGAAACCTCATAATTCGAATTGCTTGGGATTTGATCTACATTTCGAATTAAGAGGATTTGAATTACAGAAGGGGACATATCTGAATCACAAAAGTGTTAAAATTAGGAGACAGTTACTTACCTTATATGAAAAGCTGCGTTCAAGATAGTTTCCTATTGTTTTCTTTCTAAAGAAATCTTTTCCTAACCTATTTCTCTTAAGACATGCCTTAGGCTGCAATATGCATTGAATTCTGCTTGACAGTATTTAAATGCCTATTGGTGGTGTGAGCTTCAAATCAAGAGAAACCAGAAAATTTTCTTATTGTAAGTCTGATTTCAATAGAGCCAAAAAGAAAAAAATTGACCTATTCCTTTGCAAAATTTGGTTTATGAAAAATTTGAATTATCAGACTTGTTTTGTGAGGTTTGCACTGTACAACTTCATTTCATTTTGTTTTGTTTTGTACTGACTAATGAGCGGCACATTTATTTCCATGGACAGTTTGCCCATATTGAGTTTTAGTAATGAAAAAACCACCTTGGGTCTAAACCTAGTAGTGCTATGAGCCAAGGCCGGGTCAAAATGACAAGGCGTTGTTGTTTTTTAAGTCACATTTTCAGATGTATACCAAATGTCTGGGTTCGTGTACCTGACTGCTCACTATCTTAGTCCGCGCAGGATCTGGGAAGAGCTCTGCATTATTGCCTGTGAATCATATAGCATCGATGCAGATTAATACAACATGGCAAATAGACATACGCATGCTTTCCAGGAAGGAAAGATTTACATATCATTTATCAATGGAACTCAAAACATAAGCTTTGCCCTAATGCATCGCTATTATGCCGTTGTCTGCAACAAGACATGTCATACTTAAATGCCTTGATGTAGTTGACAATAGAGCTGGCTCGTACTTGCAAGAATGAGTCTGACTCGCTTCTCTCTGCGACGAGTTACAAGTCACTACTCCCTACTGGCCAGTACGAGTCACTGTTCTATCAACTCACGCACGAGTCACAAGTCATTGCTCTATTCTACTCTTACGAGCGACTGTTCGGTGAGTTAGTGCGCCAGTCTCTGCTTGCTAGAACTGGAAGCGGAGGAGAGGGGCCCAAGAGGCTGGCTTAGGACTAGTGTCTGAGCAACTTTTATTTTAGGGGGTGGATCTGGCACCGTAGCGTCAGGCATTTCACTGTCCAACTTCTGGTGTGGTGGGTGGGGAGCAGGGTGGTAGAAAGTATGACAGCATGCACACCGTGTATCTCATTCTGCTGAGATAGTTTTGTGTCCGAAGTCATAATTTGTGCGCATTATAATCAAAGCCTGGTATTTTAGTTTATTATGTCTTCATAGCCAAGTCATTCCATTAAGACTTAGTCTAAGACTAGTAAGCGTCACAGGGTTTCAGCTACTGTTGTTACATTCGCATGTTGTCATGCCCCCGAACCCTTTTAGTTTAGCTTCCGCCTTTTGCGGTCGTTTCTGCACTGAAAGTGTCCCTCTTTTTGAGAAACTTAGGTTGGCAGCTCTGATAACTCATTTCAGAAATGTTGAGGAAAAATGTTTATTTTTTTTTTAAATTTTTGCTAAATGAAAGACTTATGGGATCAAATGAAACTGAGACAGCAGAAACGACTTGGACAGTATGATTATAGAAACAGAGTCGAAAAAATTGATTTGCAGTAAACAGTGTGTTTTTATTACTGTCGTTAAAATTTTTTTTATAAAAAAAAACAAGATTGTATAGCAAAATGGTCTACATAATTGAAAATTACGCTGATAAATGCCTGATCATCGCTCTGAAATGAAAAAAAAATTGTGCCTTCCCTACATATTGTTTAGAAAAAACAAAAAAAACAATTAACGACAATGTTTGATTAAATAATAATATGATCTTTAACAGAGCCATAGGTAAAAAACTGACCTAAAGAACAACTTGTATGTTACCTTTGAAAATTCAACCAAAATGTGCAGGATAAAAAATACTCCTCATTGCAACTAATTATGGAATATTGATACTGCACTACAAAATAGATCCCTCAGTCTTTATTCCAGTATTAAGGTATCTTTTGTCTTTTCCCATAATCTTTGACATGAAAAAAAAATTATGCTTTATTGATTCTGTTAAAATATTTCTCTTTTTTTGTGTGCTTTTCTTACAGATGTGGAAGTAGTACCGGGGTCAAAGAAAAAGCCACCACAAGCTAAAGTTACGTCAAACTTTACCAACAAGAAAAAGAAAAAGAAAAAAAAATTTCAAAAGAACAAGGAGCGGGAGTTCTTTTGAAAACAACTTATGGGCTGAAATTAATTGTTGAAATGCTTGTATTTTCTATGATAATTCCAATAAAGTTAAAAAAAAAAAAGTCTGTGAGATACTGTAACAAAAATATGAGTGATATCCAGAAGCCTTAAAATAAGAAAAATTTAAAACAAATGCCACCTTTAACATAATTTGTGAAAGACTAAAACCATTTTTATAGACGTCCAGTAAATACCTCTGAAATTTTAATTTGACTTAGTTGCTGGTATTCACTAACTTGTCACAATCACCAATCTAATAAGGCTGACAAATTGTATACACTAACAAGTTCCTCTTGCAGCCACCTTCTAGCTTAGCAATTTTTTTTCCTCTCATCATGTCACTCTCCAACCACTGACTGACTGACTTGGCAAATTTCAATAAATGATCACATTACATATCACAGGGTACGAGTATGGTGTAAGTGAGACTCGCCAAAATGCTAGTGCAAATCATGTTTCATTGTAAAGGTGAAAATGAGATCTATCAGATAAAAAATGGCTAATACTAATAGGTTTTTGCTTTATCATATTAGAAACTTGTGTGGAATTTGAAAGAGAAATAAGGAAATTAAAAAATTTTTTTTTATTGATAATCTAAAAAAAAAGCCAAAAAAAAACTTATGTCAAAATCGCAGCACACTGACGATATGATTTTAATTACAGGGTTCCCAGCCAACTTGGACATTAGATTTTTATTTTTCAGAGTGACCGGGCCTTAGAATGTAAATCTAAGCATCAATACTGCAATTTGTCAACACCGTATTCCCGCTAATTATGGCGTCTGTTGTGAGCACTGGCCGTTGCAGACATATATCGATCTGGTGCATTTAATTGATAGAGTACGGTACAGAAGGAACATCACAATCCTGCGACATGGAGTTGATCGAGTTGGCTGTGAGTACCGAAAAAATTGTGCTGATTGGTCGTTATAAAAAGAATGGGCCAATTATGACAAGGCTAACAACTGAAGTGGGGCCTATTTCTTGAACAACAATATTTACAAATAATAAAGTGTAAATTTTCGCCTACGTTAAGGATTGTAGAGTATCTTATATTGCATTGATCAATCTAGATCTAGATAAGATCTGTTAAAATGCCTGGCAGTACGTTCCAGGACAAGTGGCTTAGTGATCCCGATTTCAATCCATGGATTGCGATAGGCAAATGTCCAAATTCGGCGATGTGTACAGTTTGTAAAAATGACAAACCCATTGAGCTTAGCATCATGGGCAGAACTGCTGTTGTTTCCCACATAAATGGAAAAAAACATAGAGAAAAATGGCAGCTCGGATGAACCAGAACTACAAAATCCAATAATGCCTTACACAGTGGGCTATGGCTGCCAAAAAGGCAATGTGCAAAATAAATGTAGATGGTGCATAACATCAGACAGGGTTAATACATTTATACTAGGGATGTGCTTAAAGTTCAGCACAGATTTCAATGTTATTCTAACTGATGGAGATGATGATCATCTGATAAAAACGGAAAAAAAAAATACTAGTTCTTTTATTCTTTTATGGTAAGTTGAAATTTGTGATATCTTTCTTTCTGTATCTCATTAATTTTTTTTCTCTTAATTTAATTTATTAACTATTTGTGAAAATTAATGCTTTAGATTTCTTGATGAAACAACATGAATTTAATCTTAAAAACAGGAAAAGGTCGGGAATTTTGTTTTCATTTTTTGGCTGGGAACCCTGTTATTAGTATTATCCAACCACCATCTAACATTTTCAAACCCATCAATTCATTCTTCAATTTTTAAAAAATTTGTTCACTTATGGTAAGGACATACATAGTAAAAGAGAAAGCAGGAAATCAAGCCAAGTCAGCGGTCTAGATATGTATCGTTTTTAACTGTAATCTAGTCAAAACAATAGGCACTGTATACTGGGATGAATACAACATACAACAAATTATGCTTAGAAATATGTTTGGAGCGCTTACAGGATAATCATCAGACTTTTATTGATATTAAAATAAAATCAAATTGATAATTCACTTGAACTAAAGAGCTCTCTGCGCAAGAATACACTTCAAAAAGGTGTACAAAAATTGGAGTTTTAAAATGTTAATGCATTTTTTTTGCTAGTTTCCAGTGACATTGTTACAAACTTCAATGTACTTGCACAAATTTCACAACACTGCAATACAGCATGGATTTGCGAAAAAATTGTGCTGATTGGTCGTTATAAAAAGAATGGGCCAATTACGACAAGGCTAACAACTGAAGTGGGGCCTATTTCTTGAACAACAATATTTACAAATAATAAAGTGTAAATTTTCGCCTACGTTAAGGATTGTAGAGTATCTTGTATTGCATTGATCAATCTAGATCTGGATAAGATCTGTTAAAATGCCTGGCAGTAGTTCCAGGACAAGTGGCTTAGTGATCCCGATTTCAGTCCATGGATTGCGATAGGCAAATGTCCAAATTCGGCGATGTGTACAGTTTGTAAAAATGACAAACCCATTGAGCTTAGCATCATGGGCAGAACTGCTGTTGTTTCCCACATAAATGGAAAAAAACATAGGAAAAATGGCAGCTCGGATGAACCAGCTATGAAAAATCCAATAATGCCTTACACAGTGGGCTATGGCTGCCAAAAAGGCAATGTGCAAAATAAATGTAGATGGTGCATAACATCAGACATTAAAATATAGTGCAAACAGGCAATACATAGGCCTATGTCTGAAGATTGGATCTGTGAGACAGGCCACAGTGGGATGGCCAAGATGGTATCATTTTCAGCCTATAATTTCAGGCATCTGAGAAAATTATGCCTCCAATTTTTTTGCACTCCCCCCCACCCCCTCCTTAAACCCCAATGTTCAACCAGACTATGTAACTTAGAATTTCTGGTCCAGCCGTTCTAATCTTAGACTAACCTGAGTACCGCCTCCCACTCGCACACATTCATATTTTTTCGGACATGAAAGATGTCAACAGCTTTTTCATATAATTTATGAAATAATCAAAATTGGTGAAAACATTTCCAGACATTTAAAAGTTATTTGAAACTGTTATTGCAACACTGGTATCATCGTCTGAAACAAGAGACATGTTTCAGTACTTGAGAGGAATAAAAATATGGCGCAACCCCATGGATCAAGACAGGCTGTATTATCAACACACAAGGAATTTATTGCTGAGGAGCCGTAATTTAATAGGACAGTCATAGACACGTTTTCTACTAAAAAATAATATTATTATTATTATTATTATTATTATTATTATTATTATTATTGTTGTTGTTGTTGTTGTTGTGTGGTTGTTGTTGTTGTTGTTGTTTTGTTGTTGTTGTTGTTATTATTATTATTA
>RQTK01000929.1:136592-181923 GCA_003991915.1 Elysia chlorotica
TTTAATTTCAGGGTTTAAATGAATTATAATTGTATTGCAGTCTTGTTTACAACTGGGTAATACTTTGGATAAGAATGTGCTTGTATAGCATAATAAAAAATTTTTTACTGTAACTTGCATAATTTTTGTTATAAACATGATTGTTGTAACTATTATTGCTATTTTTATATTATTATTATTATTATTAAATTTTCCTAATATATAATTTTTTAAAGTTAGTTAATGAAACGCACTGACAGTTTAGCCCAGTTGTCACTAATGTTAGGTAAAACATCTCTGTCACATATTTTCTTCGATTGTTAAAATCATTTGTCATTTCCCTATAGTCAGCAAGAACTACAGAAATATTTGGATTTATAATGCTGATGACACTCAGCTCCATAAATCTGTTAAGATAGAATGCCTTCCTTTCCTTATAAATTTTCTCCATATGTGTATAAAAGATATTTCAGCCTGGATGACATCTAACAAACTAAAACTCAACAAAGAAAAGACAGAGATCATGTTTATATTATTATAAGAACTTCTTATAAACTAAAGTCAATAAATTTATCATCTCTAAACATTTGTGAAGAAGAGATCATTATCTCATATAGAGTTAAAACATATTGTAAGTGGCGGAAAATAGTTATGTAATAAGTGCATATATCTAGAAGAAGACGAAGAAAATAAAAAGAAAAAAAGCAGCGCAATATTGATATGCAAGAATAGGAGGAGGAGAGGGATAACAGTACCAAGAGGATGAGTAATAATAATATAAAAATAGCAATAATAGTTACAACAATCATGTTTATAACAAAAATTATGCAAGTTACAGTAAAAAATTTTTTATTATGCTATACAAGCACATTCTTATCCAAAGTATTACCCAGTTGTAAACAAGACTGCAATACAATTATAATTCATTTAAACCCTGAAATTAAAACAAAATTGTCTTAAGACTAAAATCTCCACAACATTTATATGCTGCCACACATAGAAGGATTGAGGATACCCCAGCAAGCCAGCCAAATAATACAGACACCAACTGAACCTAACATGCTCTTAAATAAATACACATATATTTTTATATTTATACAAATATAAATGTATATACATAATTATATAAACTGTAGTACACACACATATATTATTATACAAAATACTTCTCGAACAAATATGTCTTGTGGTATTAAAGGCTTAAGAGTTGCAATAGCTACTGTCTATACATATATATTTATATTTTGTTTTTATATTTATGCACTCAGCAATAATAATTACATTTAATATGTTAAAAAATGTCTATAAATAAGTTATAGGTACATGTATAAGTATAATGTGTGTTCTTTTTATATTTTTTTTATTAAAAGATTAACAGTATTTATATTATATGTACATGTAAGATTATGTTTGTGGCAATGGAATCAAAATTCCCTTTGGGATCAATGAAGTGATTCTGTATTCTGAACTTGAGTCTATACTTATAGGCATTCTAGAGATATATGTTTTTAATCGAGAGCCGGACAAAAATGGCGGGCACCCAACACAGACCAATACAGTCGAAAGTTTTGCCTCAGTGTCGCAATGCACAGGTTGTCATCCTGGCGTTGCAAGCTGTTATCCGACGGCCACCATCCAATGAATGTCGAGAAATGAAAAGCCAATAAAAATAGATTAGTTGCACATTGTCTGTGACTGTCTGTGATGGATGAAGGAGTGGTATGTTCGCACACTTATACTGACACTGACTCAACAGAAGAGAACAAAATCAGCTGAACAAATTTTGTCTTATCATGGATTTCTAACAGAGGACCCTCTGATTTGGGAGACCAAACCTCTATCAATTACACCAATTTGCCTCACGGTAGTACATGTATTAGTAGCTGTAGTTGTTTGAGTTTGAATTTGTTGCTTAGCATACATCATCAGCACTATAGGCTATATTGTGGACAGGTCAATTATATTTTTCAGGAGAAAAGTGTAAAAGTGTATTTGATCTGAAAAGTGTACAAAAAAACAGGCGAAAACATATTCCAGAACTTCAAAAATTGATATCCCTGCATTTTAAACATAAGTATAAAATTATTCAGTACATGTACATGCAATACATGTGATGTGAGACTTTGCATCCAATTCATTACATTCTTAGTTTTATCTGTACATGTTGTACGTGCCTTTAAACCAGCTGCCAAAAATGTGTATAAATCTATAGAGAAAAACATATCAGATTGAGATGAACACTAGGTGTTATCTGTACATAGGTTGGGTCATTTGTTGATGGTCCAAAGCATCATATGTTCTTTGATAACCTGAAAATAAATAAAGATAAAATAAATTTTAAAAAATCTTAAGAATTTCAATTGGAAATAACTTATTTCATTCTGCATAACCGTACTTTCATTTGGGTTACTTTTGAATAGATAGATGGACCTGTTCCTTTACCTTATGTTGTAATTTTCAAGCTTGTAACTTTTCAGGGGGAAAACAATGGATTTAAAGTAAAAAAGATAGCTGTTTTGATTTATTGGATAACAAAAATGAAAAGTAAAGCATGAACAGTATTTCATGCAAACATAAAATGATTACAACAATAAAATTATCTTTAAACCTTAAAAACTGGAATGCAACAATATTCCTAGGTTTTCTTTCCTACCACATTATTTGTCGCCAGATTAATTACAAAAATGCATAAAAAATCAACCAATCTTTTGATTCTACTCAGATGTTAATTGAGTATTGTGCAACACAATTTATGGACCTTCGGAAAAAAAGGTCATATAATCAGCTATTCTTCTGAATTTTAGTTAGAAAAGATGTGGCACAAGCAGGGCGCAATAGTTATAATTTTAACCCTATCTGTACATGGGGGCGGGGGAGGCGCTCAGAGGTCATTTTTATTAGTTTTAAAATACTTAGAATCAGAATATTTTATTGAAATATTCAGTATTCCTCAAAAATTCATTTAGACAAATGATTACACCAAAATCTTGAAATGAAGCTGACCAGAGGTCATTTCTAAAACCTCCCCATTTACACACCCGACCTCTTAAAGAGGAAAAAAAATATGATATTCCTATCAGTAGACCAGGGGTGACACAGACACCCCACTACTGCAAACAAAACAGCTGTGATTTATTTCTATACATACGGGGGTGACGCAGACACCCCATTATTCAATACCACGCAATACTACATATCACCCAGCAAATCTATTCTCTTATTCCAACTCCTGCTATTCTTCCTCCTCTTCCTGTTACTACTGTTACTCCTACTCCTCCTCTTCCTCCTTCTCCCATTCCTACTCCTCCTACTCTTTCTCTTCTTCCTTCTTCTTCTACTCCTCCAACTCCTACTCCTCTCACTAATCCTCCTCCTGCTACTGCTGCTTATTACTTCTCATACTCCTCCTACTCTTTTTCATACTCCTGCTTCTACACCTAGTCCTGCTTCTACTCCTAGTCCTACTCCTCTTCCTTCTAGTAATACACCTCCTCCTACATCTTCTATTCCTACTCCTCCTCCTAATATTATTTATACCCCTTCTCTTGTCGTTGTCGTCATCCTCTTTTTCCACCGATTGCTACTCCTATTCATACTTGTCTGTACTCTTTTCTTACAAACCCATAATTCTACTCCATCTCCATGATCTTCTACTACTCCTAGTCCAATCCTCCTCCTACACCTCGCCTCTTCATGAACTCCTCCTAACCCTCTCATTCTTCCTCCTCGTCCTACTACTCCTCCTTTACTTCCCCACTACCTCCTCACCCTCTTCCTACAAGTTCACATTGTAGTATTTTGTACTCTTCCTCGTCCTTCTTTTCCTACAACTTTACCCTGCACTCTTTCTCGTGCTACTACTACTTCTACTCCTAATGTTTATCCTCTTTTCCCCCTCCTACTATTTCACCCTGTACTACTCCTCCTCCTCATCATCATCATCATCATCCTTCTCATCCTAATTCCTATTCTGCCTCCTGTTAATCCACGTCTTTTAACTGCTATTCCTCCTTCTACCCCAGCTCCTCCTACTAATCCTTCACTTACTTCTTTTGATCGTTCTCTCCCTCCTCCTCTTTCTACTAATATACTACTTCTCCTACAACTCCTGGCTTTATCCTCCTCCTCCTCCTACTTCTCCTTCCACTCCTCCTCCTCCTCCTTCTTCTACTTCTTCACCCTGTACCCCTCCTCGTCTTACTACTACTGCTGCTGCTACTACTACTACTACAACTACTACTACTCATATATCTGCTTTTTCTTATTGAATCTGAAATAGCAGGCACCCTGTATTTTAGACCTAATGACCAGTAGAGGTTAGATCTAGCATTGAATGTATGCCAAACATAATGTCTATGTATATGTACCATACTACCATACTTCATAATATCTTGTGAAGTGCAGAGTTGCAAATTTTGGTCTGTTCTCCCTGAACTGGTTTGGCTTTACTGAGCATAAAGATTAGTAATGATCAGCCAACAGCTCATAGAGGGATGGGGGAAAGTAATGATCAAAAACTTCCAAAGGACTTGAAATAGTGTCAAAGTCTACGCCAGTCCCAGTGGATGATGACAATTCTTCAGATCACATAGTCCAAAGTTTTAGTCTATACGTTAATAGTGTTGGTTGTAGCCCAGAGTCGTCCTTGTCACTGCCGGATAAATCTAATTCTGGTTCTCTGTATCAACCTCAACATTGATGTCAGATTAATCACCCGAATCAACCCCAATTCGTTTCTGTCTAGGGCAATTATTATTATTATTATTATTATTATTATTTATTTATATTTTTATTATTTTTATAACTATTTTTATTATTGCTATTGTTATTACTATTAGTGTTATTGTTGTTATTACAATTAGTATTATTGACGCTGTTATGAGTATCGATATTTGCAATAACTTATATCATAACTGTCTATACTGTTTTGTTTTGCTGCATCTAAGGACCATCAAATGTGCCTTTCAAGGACAAGTAAAGTTAAATCTTATCTTATCTTATATCTCCAGTTTCACCTAAACCACTTTGAGAAGCTAAAGAATTCAGAAAGTAAAAGGACATATATTTCATTTCAGTAGAAAACAGTAGATAGAGAGGTAAAAATTGTCCAATCTTACAAAAATCATTAACAAAGTTCTAATCGGTCAAATCAGAAGCTGTAAACTGCTAGTTTCAGTTTAAACATAGCTCTACATCCGGATGGTGTTGCTATACATTCGCTTTTATGTTTTCCGGCATAAGAGAGGTTCCAAACAATCATGACTTCCTATTTACACAGCGGGTGTATTCGGGCGTATGAACATTAATTAGGGTGGAATGTTGGTGGGTGAATTTGGGCACATGAAGAAGCATTGGGTTAAGACAGTGAATTGACAGCAGGTGGACTTTGTATGGTGAATATATATATATATATATATGAACTATTAAAGGAAACCTCTTCAGGCACACAGAGGTGGACTGGATTAGTTCAAATGTTCAATCCAGCAATATATCATAATAACCTTTTAGTTCTATGCAATAGATCTAGGGTAGGGTTAGATTGTGCAAGAACAGAGAATAGCTCTATGGACACAGTTCACTGTATGAAAAAGATATAAATGAAGGTAGCTTCAGCTTAAACCTGGTAATCATTTATGTGCACTGAAAAAACTTTATGATTTAATTAAGGTCGTTTTGAAGTAGCTTAGAATAGGTGAAGATTTAAACTTATTGCAAGTCTCTAGTGAACGCAACATTTTGTTTTCCTGTTGCTTTGCAACCTTCAATACTAAAATAATAATACTATCCTTTAAAATAACTAAATCGGCCAAATAACTAATTCACCTACCATAAGGGAAATACCGAACTACCATTTCAATTGTGGTGTTGTATTTCAAGACTCGAACTGCCTGAAAGAGAGAGCATTACAATTTTATATTTCAGCCACTGAACATTTCTTTCTATTTGCTAAATACAATTACAATTATGCAAATGAGCATATAGAAAATTTTAGTGAAACTGAAAGCAGTAGTGCATCTTGTTCAGGTTTAACTCTAAGAGAAATGGGATGGTCATTCATAGAACAATAAAGATGAATAGGAATGAGAAAAATTTAGCAGTAGCACCAAGCAAAAACAAAAATCTTCACAATTTCATCTTTTTGGATTTGATACTGTCTTTTTGTTAATATCAACATAGCTTAGTTGGATTGACTCCTAGGTTACACTATGCCGACAGCTGACCGTTAATCCTGTGATGTTGGGTTTTTTTTTTCGCACGAGTAAAAAAAATTATGTGGTTCGGGCGGGCCGTAAAAAAAAAAAAAAAAAATAAAATAAAATGATCTTTTCTGAAAAGCCAGCACATGGTTCCGAGACATCTCAATAAGCCGGTATGCCGGCTATAACAGGCAATCTACCACCCATGAACATGTGCAGTTTCAAAATCCTCAGATAGTGTGGTATTGGGTGGCACCCCATTTCACTACCAATACTTTTGACAAGCCCTTATTTCTTGGTAGTTTAGAGATGTAAATAAACCACATACATTTAATATCTTCTATAGCACAGGAGAAAAGCCAAAAGTTTTATTTTCAAGAATCAAACACATCTTTGAACATATTCCTTGCGTATTATTGGGAGGTTTGGAAAATGAACAGATGTTTCCTTATTAACCCATAAGTAATAATTTTAGCTATCTAGATTTATAGAGACTTCAATCATTTACAACTGTCCTCTTACTACTTTACTCCAATTAAAGGCATTGGGAGCGAAAAGAATACACAGCGTTTATCTATTAAAAGACGACTAAATATTTTCAAATGGATATCACCTCAGCATGATCCAATGTTCCAAAATCAATGTTGTTGACACGAAGAATTTGATCTCCTTCTTGTACCCCTGCGCTTGCTGCTCCAGTATAAGGAATGACCTGTGTGTGCATATTTCAAAGAAAGAACTAAAAAGGATAGATCTTTTAATTAATATATTTTTGAATAATATTCTTTGAACATTATAAGAATGAAATTTTCTAACTTAAAGGCGGAATCTCTTACAGTACACAACAATCGAGGAACAAAAACAAAACAAAACAAAACAAAACAAAACAAACAAAAAGAAAGAAAGTTTTCTTTTCGTAAGTTGAACTATTCAAATGAAATTCCCTCCTTGCAATAACACCAAAACAAAAAAAGACAAAGAAACTTTAGGTTATATCTTCCATTATAAATTCTATATGCTTTGAAGACAAAACTTTTAAAGGACTTACATGATTGCAGCATCATGTACAACATAAATTGGAAATTACAAAACATCATGCCGTCACAAACCTTTGAAACATAGAAGCCAAAATTGTGCTCTCTGCCTCCACGTATGTTGAAACCAAGCTGCAGAAAAAAGTTTCAAAATTTAAAGTCATCTTAAATCAATAATAAACAATGCTTAAAAAAAAAAGATCTACTATTAATCGCACAACTGTGCTTGGCAAAGTCGCTAGTGTCACGATCATTTCCTTGTTTTTTCTGAATAGAAATATTATTTTCCTGATGATGCCACAATTTTTGTCCAAACTGGTACAAATGTTGCAACAATTTGTGACAAATGTGCTTAAAGAAACAAAGTACAATAATTATACAGAAAATGATGTTCAGTTCCAGCCTCAAACACAAGTTATTGATGCTATAACAGGTTCAGACAGTTCCCAGGTAAACCAATTGATATAAAAACTTGCAATTACCAAAAACTTAACTTCTTTGCTGAATGATCCCCCAGGAAAACCCAGGAGACATTAAATCCTGAGAAGGAGAGAGAGCTCTCTTTTAATAACCTAATTAGTATTAGTCTTCATATAATTCTGTCATCTGCATTTTTTGCAGGTGGTCCAGGGGTAGTTAACATCAGCTTCCGGCGCAAAAGGTCCCGAGTTTGAATCCTGGCTGTTGCGTTCCCAACTGGTTGGGTCGGTGTCAGTATGATGTGACCGGCTTTCATTTGTGGTCAAGCACAATGTTGCAAGAGATGCAGAACAAGAGCTGACCACTGACATGTGTCCAACTCTTAAACTCACTATGCCTCTCTTGAGCTTTTGTTGCCTGGCACACTTGGGGTCTTTTTTTTAGGAAATGATTCATTGACTGGAATTTATTCTAGATCAAATGTAATAACTAGAATTAGCCTAGAGAGTAGCTTCCCTTGGGGTTTGGGCCAATATAAAGGTGCAACTGCGATATTTTTCAGTTTTTTTTTTTTTTTTTTTGCATTTTTTTTTTTTGTCAAGAATTGCCAATTTCGGGGAATTTGACAATTTGCGGCCGCAAAAAATGCAGATGACAGATAATTATGCCAGCATTTGAGCACTGACAAATATTCTTAAAATCAAGGACATTTTTCGGTTTTGAAAGTCTTTCATAGTAACATACTCACTGCATCAGAGGCTTTCAAGCGTTTCAGTATTACTGTCCTTGGTAAGAAAAATCTTAGATCATTATTGTACATTCTGCTGTGCATTCTCTGAAAAGAAAAAACATGTCAAGGCACTTTTTTTTTTAATGATATCAAGTTTAATCTATGATGACCAATGATGATGATGTTCATGAATCGGAGAAAAGAATTTAAAAAACCTTGTAGAGTGAGTGAGCTTTCTGAAAAATCCTGTGACTATCACAAGTCTTTTTTGTTATTGTTTTGTTTTTTAAGTGAATAGTCTCATTTACCGATGAGTGGATGGGACTTGGCCATTCAAACTATCCCTGGATTGTTCTCTAGCTTGCACAGGCTAGAGACGCATTTATCATTCTTGGTGATTGATTTGTGATAAATCTTAAATCTATTGAAATTTTGCCATCCCTACCTCTATCTTTGAGTTGGGTAAAGCGTGCTGTATTTGAATTAAAAGTTTGCAGGTTCAATCCAAGCTTTGATCACTTCAATAGTGATATGGAGGAAGCTTCGTTTTCTGAGTTTCTCCGTCAAAAGATTTAATCACTTTGCAAATCTTTGCAAAGTAGCGTGGTAGCCCTGAGGTAGAACTTCGCCCCCTTTTGGTTGGGTCAGTGTCATCTAAATGTGAACTGCTGAGATAGGAGTATCCTAGCCCTGTCTCGTGTGTGTCAGCATATTAAATTGTCAGACGTAGGTCTTGGGGCCTGTCCACAATATAGTACAGAAAGCGATGATGTCTGACGTTAAACCAACTCAACTACAACTACTTGCAAATCTTTGCAATCTTCCAACTGGCTGTAGCTCATTAAGTTAAGGGAAGACCTACAAATAATAGCTTTTGGAGCCTAGGTGTCAGCTAGAGGTCTTTCGTTTTTTAAATATAAGTAATAAAGTCATATCAGCCTATGACATAACATTCACTTAAGAGTACTATTTCTAGCCTATAGAAATTCTAGCTACCACTAAACTCAGTTACACACCAATCTAACCATTAGGAGAGCACCGAGATTTGTGCACTTACTTGTTCAGGTGGAATCCAAGGAGGTGGAGGTTCATATGGAGGAGGTGATCTATAAACTGTGCTAGGGACGTTGAAAACATTGCCGGTTTCATCATTTTCTGGAACCATCCCAGTTCCAGCCATTTTTTTAAAACTTAGATCTAGATTTAGAAAAATGAGGAAAAATTCGTCCTTTACCGATGCACTGTGATGAGGACAAATTTGTCCGCTATTTGAAGACCTTTTGATATTTGATTATGAGATTGTGAGTTCTTTGTTTTCATATGAGAGAGAGATTTTCTTTTCACTTTGTTATGAGAGTGATTTTCTCAATTTTGATGACTATGAGACATCAGATTCTAAAGTTTCATCTACTAGTATTTATATCGATAACACTGCCCATCACATTTTAATGAACAAATTAATGTATAATTTAGACATATTTTTGAGTGTTATGAACCAATTTTACATTAAAATTGACCAAATCCAAAAAAAAAAGAGAGAAAAAAGGGGGACACCCAGCTAAAGTCAGATTCATTCATATAACACACACAAAAATATGTCTAAAAAATCATTAACTTGTCCATTAAATGCAATGGGCAGTGTTGTCTATAAAATTACCGCTAGACTTAGATCTATACCTAGATTTTCTAGTGGGCATGGCACTATTTTCACCCTAGTAGGGCCTAGATGGTAATGGTATGTTTCTACATTTCCTAAAAATGATAGCTATTCTATTCAGAAAAATGTATACATTGAGGTAGATCTATTTCTGGGCACTCCGTGAGTTTTGTGGTCCCTAACATGTGGGCGATAAAATGGGCTTGGTGGGCGAAATTCGAGGGGTGGGTGGGTAACATTCGATTACATCAGAGTCAGTCAGTCAACCTGTGAAGAGAGAGAGAGAGAGAGAGAGAGAGAGAGAGAGAGAGAGAGAGAGAGAGAGAGAGAGAGAGAGAGAGAGACCGAGACAGAGAGGCAGAGCAAGTGAGTGTGAGAGACAAAAATAATTTCAATTGCTTAACAGATCAATTTTATGTGCTTGTGTATGTTGTCCCCACCCCCTTCCCCACCCGCATTGTACATGTACCAGAGTTCAAATTTATAAACAATTGAATGCAATCAAATCGCTTCCTGTCTTTTTGAACAAACAAATCATGCCAATACAATAACAAATTTAACAAAAAGACAGAGAGTAGAGCGGGCAGGTATTTTAATCAATTTTAATAGAAAAAAAATAACAAATGCAAAAGGACAGGGAGTAGGGCCTACAGCTGGCTGGTGTTTGATTCAATTTTAGTAATTGAATTCCATCCACCCACCCCTTTGATTGCCTACAGGCAATGGGACCACAAAACTCAAGGGGTGCCTATTTCTGGTTCGCAGATTTCATACTATAACACAAAATAAATAGCCTTTGAATGCTTTCCAGTCGGTACACTACATGTAGATCTAGATTATCATATCATCTAGATCTAGGTTTGTAGGCCCACTGAACAAATATTTATTGAGTATTATTCTGTTTTAAGTATGATCGTAATTTAAAATAAAAAGATGAATGTATTCACTATTACCCCTATTTATGTGTTCACTGCAGTCAATTCGGTGACTTCGCCTGTTATTTTGAATTACCTCGCTGAGTCGCTGTACTATTAAATTGAAGATTCAACAACTAGAATTTATTTGTAAACATTGCTTGTCTTATTACCAGATTTTTTAAATGTTATAGATAACGTCATAAATAAAATGATGATTGGTTTCCTATCAATAATGTTTTGTAAATTCCATTTTTTATCTTTTCATTAGTTCAACTTCTGCAAACGCTACTCTCATTATTTTTTAATTATAAAACAACACATAATTTTATTAATTTATGGTAAAACATAGCCCTGTATCTAGATAAATCCACAGAAACACTTCACATAGTATTATCGTGACTGGCATTCTATTTTGCCAGAGAGCAGCTATTAGTACAAGATTCTGCTGCTGCTACTACTACTACTACTACTACTACTACTACTACTACTACTACTACTACTACTACTACTACTTAGTGGGATTAGAACCGTCGATTTGTAAATGAAGCGGCATCGAATCATCTTGCTACAGCGAGCATGATTTATACCACTGGATCACTACGCTCCAAAACGAGCTGCATGGACAAACAAACACACTAAAGTATGCCTCAAAGTTTATTGTATTTTAGAAATTATATTTTAGGAGATAATAATAATAATAATAATAATAATAATAATAATAATAATAATAATAATAATAATAATAATAATAAAAGGAAGTGGCTATTCGCCCAGTTCATAGAAAATAAAACTGGCACTGGTACCGTGGTACGTCTGGTAGCCTAGTGGTATTATTTGTTGGTAAGTATCAGAGTAGCACAGTAAAGCACTAGCACAGTCACTCAGTCAGTTGGACAGAGAACCATGGAATAGCCTAGAGGTTCTAAACTCCTATTCTCCTCTAGCCCTAATATTTTCTCATCTGTGGTCGTGCCCGGATTATCTTTGGGAACTTTGATATAGTTATCAGAGCGGGAAACTAGATTCTAGATCTAGTCGAAGATTAAGGTACATTTCAAACACACATCTAGAAGAGCTAGAAGATCTTATTCTTAAATCTAAAATCTAGAAATCTCTGGATGCGCTTAGATGTCAGAGTACCCCTTTTGGCCTCTGGGGTGATCAGGTATATTCTGCACATTGACAATAACTAGAGCTAGATCTAGATTTCTAGATACTACAAATTTTTATTTTCTATTAAATCATTTGTGCAACAATGTGCTTCCACTTTCTCCCCACCTGTGAACGATTGTGGGTAGCTTTTGTGAAGCCATTAATTTGTCTTTTTGTCGACATTAAATAATTTCTAAATCTTTAATGTTCTATCTAAGTGCTTTAGCTGCACTTTATACATGCCTCCTTTTTCTCCTGTTTAAAAATATTATAAGCTCAGCAAAATTTTCGATGGATCCAAATGACGTCATCTTGACTTGAGTAGACAGAGCATACCAACACAGGCAGTAAGTGGGGTCTAGACTGCTTGGAAGCCAACAACTAAAATGATCTCAAGCATCCCCACTTCTTTTTATTTCCCCCATTACTCCAAATCAATTATGATGTACCTCCCATTCTACCTGGTCTCTTTTTGTCTTGGTTTAATTTATAATATTAGCTAGATATACAGCGGCAAAGAGGAAATGGAGCCTAAATAGAGAGAGAAGAGGAAGAATTAAAATTCCTAGAGCGACAGATAAGAAAAGTTGGAAATAAATCTGGAATAATTTTGGCCTTTTCTATCTTTTCTCTGCTGCAAAGAATTGTTTTCACTGTAGAGTTCGGAATTCTGTGTTTGCAATAGATTTTGTTTTTTATAATTTTTTTCTCATCACAGACATGTAAAATATCCCAATCAGACCACATCGAGCATTTTGTTTGTCTGGTTAGGTTGTTAAAGAGTGGACTGAGTAAAACACTAAAATGGCTGCTTGTTTTGCTTGAATTATGATTCCTTTTTATCTGTCTGTCTGTCTGTCTGTCTGTTTCTCTCTCTCTCTCTCTCTCTCTCTCTCTCTCTCTCTCTCTCTCTCTCTCTCTCTCTATTATCTATCTATCAATCCATCTATCTCTAGCATCTCTAAATTTCTTTTTATCATTGTGCAGGGCTTTGAATTGACTCAACACGATTAGAAAACAAAATAATCCGTAAAGCTCCTTCTAGTTAGCATTGTGACGTGACATTTTCTATGAGCTGCACTGTTGCTATAGAAGGACATGGCTAGGGCATGATTTTTCCCCCATAGTGATTTAATGTATGCTTGTAGTGTACATGTGTATAATGTCAAAGTTCTGTTGTAGAGGTACTTTGGTATTTATACAGCACATAAAATGTAGCACCCCATAGTGATAATTTAGATCAAAGATTTTATAACTTCCCCTAGATCGCTGACAGGAAATGGCGGCCCGCTTTGAGATATATCAGCGCGCGAGCTAGCGGTGTCTGTGGGTCGGAGAGGGTGGGCGGGCAGCAATTGGGGGCAGGAACTACCGATTACGAATCCAGTACAATAGATAAATAATAAGAAAATAATGACACCGATGATGATTTAATGTATGCTTGTAGTGTACATGTGTATAATGTCAAAGTTCTGTTGTAGAGGTACTTTGGTATTTATACAGCACATAAAATGTAGCACCCCTTTGTGCTAATTTATCAAAGTTTAACCTTATGTTTTTTGGTTTGAAAAACTTTAACTGTTTTGTAAAGCATCCTCTGGCTTGCCAGATTACAGTTACCTAAAGGATTTCAGAGATGGTTATGATTTTTATTATCAATTTTTATGTTTCTTATCAGAAGACTGTGGAATGGACAGTGAGTACCAGAGAGATGGACGTTTGATGGATATGATAGATGAAAAATGGAGAGCAGACGAACTGCCAAAAGAAGATATCATGGTAATCACTTGTTGCCTTTTAACATGGCTGCTACAACATGACATTAGCTGAATTTTTAAGATGTTTTAATTACACAATTATACTTTGCTTTCTAGCATTGTAATTAAAGTGGAATCCGCTTAAGATAAGCTCTGGGAGACAGCCTAAAACTTAAATTTTTACCTTCAGTTTATTGAGTTCGTGATGATAATTCATCAGTACAGAAACCTAATGTTTAGTAAAAACTGTAGATACAAACCAAAAAGGAGGTAACAAGCAATTTACAAATGTAGCAGTTTGAGATTGAGAATATTATTAGTTAAAAATGATAATTATAGGAATCAGCACAAATAACATACTCAAACTAAATGAGTACAGACTCTTTGCTTTGACGTTTCAGATATGAATTGCCATTGGTTCAACAGCAATGCTCGCAATAATCTGAAATGAGAAAAGAATGCCACAAGGCCGTTAGTAATTAATATAAAGATTACGAGGCATAATCATCTATGCCCCCCCCCCCGCGTCTTTAAAGTTTAGAGGTTAACCTGTGAAATGCAAACTTTATGACTGAAGAATAATCTGAATGCAGAACTGAAAATATGAATTAGAAAGAAAAGCAGATGGCAAAGTATAACAAACACCAAAGCCCAAACCCAATAAATGCTGGGCGTAAGTTATGAGCAACATGTTAATGAACATCAACATTATGTTAATAAGATGTTAGATGAGTCGTGAATGGCATAGAACCAAGATTGTTTAATGCTCTGTACTTAAGCTGGTAAACATCAAAGGGAAAATACTGTTTTTGAAATCAAGTGGATTATGAACATTCAAGTTGTCACCATGTGGAGAAACAAAACTTAATCATGCTTTTCGCATAAGCAACAAGGTGAACTTGAAAAAAATAAAATTGAATGTCAGTTCAGTTATTCTTGTCAGTGCAAGCTTCTTCGAGATGGTGTAGATCGAGATACGGGTCGAAGCCGTTGGCACTGGTAATTCCTCCTTCAGGCCAGGCTTATTAAAAGGTTCCAGGACCCGTAGTGCCCGTGGTATACGCTTCATAGGAGTGGAGCTCATAGGTGGGGCTTCATTCTCAGTGTGTACTGGTGTAGATGGTACATCAATGTTCCTGGGTAAGTCTGGACTATTGATCATCATGGGGGGATCTTCATTTGACATTTGGTTCCGTGTTGATGGCATATTCCGGTGTATGGGTAACCTTGTGTCGCTGTTTGTAGATTGATGCTGGATCTTCGTGTTCAATTTGTGTCCAGGAGAGTCATCTCGAGGGGCATCTGGTGGGCTGACTGGGCATTTAGCTTGTGTAACACAGAGGGGTTGTGGCGATGGGATCATAGCCAGAGGAATTTGTGGTATAACTGGAAGGTATTTACGCAGAAATTTCCTGTTTCAAAGTGTCACTCTGCCTGAGCCGTCCACCTGCACAACATATTGATCTAACTACCTGACTTCAATCACTGTTCCAGTTTTGTCCCATTTCGTAGGATGAGGTCCTGTTTGGTTCTGAATGCGCACACAGTCGCCAACCTTCAGTGGATGGACTCTAGTGTGTGCAGACAGTCTTTCAGCATCACGCAAATGCCGATTTGTGAGTGCTTCCTCTCTTGAAGATAAAGTGTCTTGCCATGTAGTGTGGGAGGTGTTTTCCAGGGTGTATGGGGACAAAGTCACGGATCGGTCTGCCGAAGATGCACATGACGGGGGAGAGACAGGTGTCTCTGTCTGGAGTGTTCCTGTACTGGAAGATGGCACGTTGAAAAGAATTAGTGTTGATATTGCCATCAAGACCAGTGTTGTCAGAAATCATTCTTTTGATTGTTTTCACTGCTATTTCGGCCCGACTATTTCTGTGGGGAAAAGCTACTTATGAGATGGTCACTGGTGTACGCCCCAATCCTTGAGGAATGTCCTGGTGGCTACTGAGGTGAATTCTGGTCCTCCATCAGAGGACAATTTATCGCTGATGCCATAGGTAGCAAATGTGCGTCTTAGACTGGCTATTAGTCCTTGTGCTCCATCAGCCGCCCTTTCTACTATCGACCAGTTGCTGTACCTGTCGACTATTAGGCTATTAGGTAATTATGCCCTGAATAATGGAAGAAGTCAGCATATATGCACTGAAATGGATACTGTGGTTGCATTGGTGGAGCACTGCACTGAGATGGGCTCAATGTTTATTTTGATCAGCCAATTTTTAATTGTTTGTTGTTGAAGGGAGGGAAGGAAGCAGTTTATGACTATTTGTTTGTATTTTTTTAATTACATTTTTTGTTTTACTAATTCTTTGTTTTTAGGCGAACTTTTGTGAAATGAAACATTTTTTGTCAAAATTAATATATCCATGGAAGCTACAGTCTAAATACCATATATACCTGGGTAATTTTGTAGCTTTATCTTGTGCGGTTTTAGCGATTTTTCAATTCAAATATTTTGGTCTTAGCTCCATTATTATTTGATCATTGTTATTACATCTACGGTACTATAATTATAATTACGTTAAAGTGGCCTTGATTTAAAAATTTTCTCCTGTAGGACCTAATTTGTTTAAGATATCCCTTTGAAACATAATTTTTTTCACTTTTTCACTTTTTTTGCCAGTCTAAAAATTGCTCTTTGCTTTAAAATCTGCTTGAAAGAGTAAGTTTGATTTATGATCTGATCAGATAATGGGCGTTCTTTAAGAAATCAATGACCATTTCTTTTGTTTTATTAAAATTCAATACAAGATGATTTTAATCACACCACTCGACAAAAGAGTCTAGGGCCTTGGTATTGTGCAATAAATCTGGTCAGTGTGGTATCATCAGCATATTTGTCAATAGAACAATTACAATGAGCTGGTCTACAGTCAAATGTATAGATAGAGAACAGGGAAGGTGATAGAACTGCTACCTGTGTCGGTTATTGTTAAGTGCGCCAACGTAAGAACAGGGACCTTGAAGAGTTAAACAAGACTTATTCTCTCCACCCATTAAGGATCTGCCATCTGACTGACAATAGTGACAGGAGTTAACCGCAGTGTGCAGCAATTTTTTTTACCCTTGAATTAAGTTATACAAAAGTGGATATCCAATCACCAACTAGTAGTAGGCCCATTCATGCAATCTCTTTGGTGTCCCCTCTTGTCTATTCAATGCATGTCAATCATTGCTTATATTCCTACTACTGCTGCTCCTGCTGCTACTACTACTACTACTACTACTACTACTACTACTACTACTACTACTGTTGCTGCTGCTGCTGCTAATTCAAATTGTGTAAAATTCATTTTGTTCACTGCATAATTTAAGATATCTCATATAAATTTTTAGATCATTATTGCTATTTCTTAGGTGCAGTTGAAAGACAGGCCTGAGCCAGAGCAGGACAATGGTCCCAGTGCTGAGAGCCTTCATGAACAGGAACAAAAGTGGTCGGACCTGGCCCTCTCCTCGCTTAACAGCATGCCTCCAACATCCACGCAAAGCTAACTGTCACCGTTTAGAGGTTTAAATGATTAAAATACATGCATTATCAAATTCAAACTTTACAACCCAATAGACTGAAACTATTGAAAGTTTTGGAAAAGAAATAAATTCTCATTTCAATAATTGAAGAAAATACAGTGTAGGCAAATGTTTTTTTTCAGTTCTTACGTAAATCAACTCTTTTAATCAAAACCTACATTTTGGCTAGAATTCCGTACTACTACTAGTGTCTTTTGATTGGAGATTTTGATTCTGATATGTGAAATCTCAAGTAATAAAAGTTCATTACATCTTTTCTTAATGGGGTTTATTGTTGAAATGTAATTTTACTTTATGGGCTAACTTAGAGCCTCATTAAAGGTTGTTTTTTTCTCTCTTAATGCACATATATATATTAAAACTTTTTAAAAATTTGATTCATTTTGTTTCATGATTGGTACATAGATAAAAAGAAGAAAAAGCCTATGTGTAAAAGATAGATCTAGATAGAGTCCTATTTGTCATGTCAAACACTGAAGTTTTTTTTTTTATTTAAAAGGGGTAAATTTCTTTAAAAGGCATGTCTTAGGCAGCAATGAGCATTGAGTTCTGCTTGACAGAATGTAGTACATGTACTTCTATAACACCTATTAGTGGTGTGAGCTTTGAATTATGACCGAGTCTGATTTTAATTGAGCCAAAGACTAGAGAGAAAAATAACCATTCTCTTGCACAATTCAGTTTATGAGAAATTTGAAATATCATAATCAGACTTCTTTTTGTAAGGTTTCCACTGTACATATTCATACACAGTACTAAATTTCCCTGCTCGACTGATAGAGCTTGTATCTAATCAGTAAATCCTATTCCTAGCTCCTGATGTTGCTGTCAATCAATACACATTACTGAGCACACTTTTTTTTTACTTTTTTGTAAAACTGATTGTCACATGCTTAATGAAACATGTACATGTATAAAAGAAGAGCAAGAGTACATTTAAAAAGTTCAGCTTCAGTGTTTTATTGTGAAAGATTTTGAACTGATGAACAAGGCAATACACATGTAATAAAAATGGACATTTTTGTATGACACAATTTTTTTTTTTTTAATGTGGAATTAAAAAAACTTGCATAAATACGTTGGTCACATTTTATTTGCAATAGAAATTAAATAAATGTATTGATTTGGCAACTTCATCAATTTACATAGTTTTGACTGCCTATAGCTGCAGTACACCAACAAGGAGAGACACAACAATTTTATAAAATATTCAGCCATGAACAATTCTAATTTTGCATTTCCTCAATTAAATTGTCCAATGTTATGAGACATCTTTATTACTAAATTATTATAATAGAAAGGGCCTAGATATGCCATAACCATATTATTATAAAGAGAAAAAAAACAAACAAAAACAATATCACTTGAGCCTGTCTGTTTCTGCCCTTGTGTCATTATGCCATATATCATCACTTAGTAATGAAAAGAGAGAGAAAACAAAAATTATGTTGAAGCACAATACATTTGTTGTCAGAGGATAATTATTATTGGAATGAAAAATTCTTTAAAAATTTGATGTACTTTTTCCCCCTTCTGCAGCAAGTGTGCAGGAACTATTTTCATATCACTTTATCAGTGACAAATCTTCAAGCTCAGGATATTTTTACCATCTATACAAATTGTGGTTGCTGCATGCTTTGAATTTGATACAAGCTTCACATACTTAAATAATCAAATTCAAAGTACGGTGTATTACCATTCTGATTATTACAGTCGAAACGTCACAAAACGAAGTCTGATAATTCAAATTTCTTTTTTTTTTATGAAAGAGAAAAGGTTATTTTTCTCCCTTTGGCACTATTCACACCACCAATATGCATTACAAAAGTAGGCCTACCATTATTTTGTCAAGCAGAATTCAATGCTCATTGTTGTCCAAGACATGCATTTTATAGAAATGGGATTTGGACAAGCTTGCTGTAGAAAGAAAACAATAGGAATCTATCATAAACAGTTTCTTAAAAAAGTTACAATTCCGTCTACTAATTCGAATTCTCTTAATTTGAAGTTAAGCTTAATTTTCAAGCAATTCGAATTATGAGGTTTCCACTATAGCTCATCGATGGGTTTAAACTGAATATAAGTTGGTTGTAAATGATGAAATCTTATCCCAAGCATGAATGCCGAATTAGATTGACTCTAACATGGTCATGACAAGTTTTGGGATAAATACAAGATTTTGCTAAAACTTATTCCACTTTGATAGGCGACAAATCAGATAAACTCATGAAGTGTAATTTTGAAGTATTAAAAAGTAGATCTAAAAAAACATTTTGACTCGTTTGCAAGCTTTCAGTTCTTTTTTTAAAGACTAGAATAAATCACATTTGATTAGCATTTCTCACACCTCTTGCTGAATCATACAACTGGAACCTACAGAAAATTTTTAATATATTCCCTAACGCCTAATGCACATTAATAATAAAACCCAATTTGCCTCTGCATACTTCTCTGTTATGTTTATAACAAAAAACCGACATAAAACATTAAAAACTTTAAAGCTAAATATGACGACCCATGTTAAACAGTGATGCACAGTGTAGTCTACTTTAATTTAGAATAACAACACCACCTAAGGGCGCGTTTCCACCAAAACAGAAACGACTCGACCCAAACCGACCCGGACCGTTTTTTGTCGGTTCGTTTCCGTTTTGTGTTTCCACCTACCAAACTCTAAACCAGAAACAACCCGTCATCTTCAATGACTCGACCCCTCAGGTTGCACACCAAAGGGAATGGCACGTTGGGTTTTCCCACGTGGTGGCAAAAGTGAAAAGGGACCGGTAGTAAGAAAAATAAACTTAATTTTAAACAAATTCTAAAATCTTTATTTTTCATCAAAACCTATTGTTTACGCGTAGACTTTGCTAATTTGAGGGCGCTGATCACGAATATGAAATCGGTTTTGAAAAATTCCTTAAAATAAAATAATTTTTTTAACCCGTGGCAGGCTTGTGGCTGATGAGTCACCCAAACGACCCGTCAAAAATGGTGCAAACCGTATTCCAACCGACTCGAAAAAAGTCGGCCGGAGGCGGGTCGTTTTGGTGGAAACACCTTGGCGGACTTCTCTATGTTTTCTTAGTTATTTGTGGCTGTGCTATTTTCATTGCCGTTTTTTGTAGGGTCGGTTCGTTTCTGTTTCAGTGGAAACACGGGCTACCTTGTAGTCTACAGCCTACTATGTTAACCTGATGTACAGTGTAGTCTACTTTAATTTAGAATAAGAACACCACCTAAGGCAACTTTAATCCAAGTGCCTTATAATATAATTAATACACACCCAAAAAAAAGTATGATACAGAAAATTCTTTAACAGATTTCAGCATCTTGTTCATCCCCTATTTCAATAACTAGAATAAACCAAAATTCACTAAATTAAAGCAAATTGTCAAGATAGTGTAATATAGTATTTTATTTTCCACTCATTCATCCCCCAACAATGAAAACAACTTTGATATGTCAGTACTGTCACTCACTCAAAGAGGCCAGGTCTTGAAGTTTGAAAATAGAACAGATTTGAAGTTAAGTGCATAAATAGAACGAAGTTAAGTGGATTTCAATACACCTCACTTTTGATTCCTCCCAAAGAGTGACACCTTGCCGCTGGTTGAGAGGCTTGCACATCTCAATGACCTCTAGAGCTATGCTAGCTGGAGATTTGTCTCCTGGTAGAGTCACCCAAACCAGACAGGTCAAAAGGTAGAAGCCAGACTAAGAGCACTCACTGGTCCTCCAGGTTGGGGGTTGGGCATGGGGTTAACAACCCCATCTCACAAAAACAAAAAATACTGTTACTAGTTAGTAACAGTGTTACAGAAACCGCAACAAATATCTACAAAACCAGCTTGGTTGAGGAGCCAGTGAAAACCTTAGGGAAGCAGGTGTCCCTACAACTCATTTGGCGACCAAGACCAGGATATGGATCTGGAACACCAGAAACCTGAAAGAGACCAGAAGAATTGCACAGGAGTGTGAAGAAATGAATAGGTACCGGTACGGCTTGAAAATATTGGGTCTCTGTGAGATGGACAGGGACAGGAAGAACAAGACTAACTGATGGAAACCCCATAATTCACTCTAGAAGGTCAAGCACACACACATGGGGTCTAATTGCTTAGGACACCCGAGGCAACACGGGCACTACTGTCTTGGGAACCTGTATCATCGAGGATTCTCACTGCAAGACTTTACTCGAAGGACAGAACTTGTCAGAAGAGTCGCCATCATCCAGTGCTAACTGCTATGCTCCCACAAATGTAGCAAAGATCGAGGAGAAAGTGAGTTTTTATGATTGAACAAGTCCAGATGATCAACAAAGTCCCAGGGAGAGACATGAGAATCTTGTTGGGAGACCTGAGCATTGAAGAAGGCAGCGAAAACACAAACAAAGAGCACATCATGGCAGTTGACGACACCGGAAATCAGAATAAGAATGGAGAATTCTTGAGTTTTGCTCCTTTAATGACCAGAAGAAAGCAAACCTCCATCAAGACAGAGCTAAAAAAGCGTATTAATGGGGTTGGATAGTTCACACACTTCGAAAGCCTGTACACAACATCACAAAGCAAGCCCTGGAGTGGAATCCCCAAGGAGAAAGAAAGGCTGGCTGTCCTAAGTTGAATGAGAAGCACCAACGCAGAGATAAAAGCTGCCGGTACCACATGGGTCGAGCTGAAGACGAGCAGCCAAAATCGAGTCAGGTGAAGGGTAGCTCCTGCCCTATTTCCACAGAGAATCAAGAGGCTTAAACTAAACTCATTTTTTATTAAAAGATTGAAAGCGATTTTTTTAAATATTACGACAAACAAAAAAAGTTACAATTACCATAAGTTTTGTGTTTAATTAACCTCAATATCCTTCAAATTGTACAGATTAGAAAAGAAAAAAGTAAAATTATATTTTTAAATTTGTAGGAAGCAAAATAACACACCACTCAATAATTAATATGACAAAGTCCACAACAACCACACTTGCATTATAAAATGCCACACATGACATATATCAAACAAATAGAAAATTTGTCAACGTGTTCAAATTTCAATGGTGTGAAAAAAACAAGAAAGAGGAAATGTACAGTATTTAACAAACATTAAGAGGAAAATTAAAAATTGTAAAATGTTAATTTCATCCAGCGCATAACTGATATGATGCGACTCTCTGGGAAAAATATTGCCAAGCAGAATCTATTCGGTGCTTGCATAAACAGAAGAAACTGTTTAAAAAAAAAAGAAACTAGACCTTCGGTATATCTCGTTCATTTTCATGTAAAGGAAAGATATCCACTTGAACAAACTCAAAGAAATATGCAAGCCATTAAGAAGTGTGTTTGAATTTCATTTTAGAGTATTTTAATTTGAAATTTGAACCATATCTTTTGATTGCTTTTTTCTAACAAAACTTTTAAAAGTGTTATTACAAAATTCAGAGATGCCAAATTTCAGAATAAATCTCAATTTTTTAGTTTCAGAACTTTGATTTTGAACAAAGGAAAATCTTCAGCATAAAATCAAAAACTTACAAAATTACAAGTCTCAGGATTCACTAGCAGTCTGCACAATTTTTCATTGACTTTTTAAAACTAGCTTCTTATTTATGTCTGTATTGGATATTGATAAATTACCTAAACATTATTTTTTCTTTAACTTTAAATTTTAACATACAATTTTTGTGTTTATGTTGCACATAAGGTTTTGAGAGTGGGCTAGGAAGAATCTAATTTAAGGATTTATTTTTCAAATTTTTTGTTAAAGTCATGAGCAATCATTGCTTTTACCTTAGTGTACATGTGTATATAAACATGCATTTTATTGTTTGAGTTTGAAAAATCCAAAGATCATTGCAAACTACAGTAATTCACTCTCACAAATGTTGCATTCAAAATGAGTTAAAACAACTTTTTTGTTCCTTAATTATTATTCTATGAAACTTAAAACAAAAAAAAAACACTGTGGTAAACAATTCCCACTCTTGGTGTCTTTTAACCATTGTCTTAAAATAGATGCTTACATATTTTAAATAATACTCAAGAGCAATGCTCAATGTTATTACAATACAGAAACCAGACCTTTAAATGAACAAACTACAAATATTTTATTCAATGATTGAGTGCCATTAGATCATATTATTCCATGCCAAGATAGGTTTGAGCTGACATAGTGGATAAAAAAAGAGATAGCAATTAGCATTCAAAATCCACAAAGCTTTAGGTCTTGCAACTTAATTATGTAAGTTTGTAGGTGTAAGCCTACTTATAAGGGCCCGTGTGCAACTCACAATTATTTTTCAGCTTAACTGCGCTAATTAAAAATTGTAACAGCTTAAGTTGATGGTATGCAACTGTTTTTACGATGCTCACGTAGTTAAGTTAATCTAGGCTAAGCTAGAATAAGCTAACGGACATTTCCGCTGACCCAGCGTGACCTTCAGACACACACACATACACCCTTTGCTGATGATTGATATGGCTACATTATATTTAGGCTTATAGATCATGAAGTTTCATAAATTTTGGTTGAATTTACTTTACTTACTAGCTAAACTAACGTATAGATTCTGGTTTCTTATTAGTAATAACGCTAGATCTAGCTCTACACGCAAGTTTAGATGTAGATCTCGGCTCATGTTTGCAGCAGTAGAAGACGCGAATTTACTCGATTGGCATTATCAAAAGAACACCTTTTTGTAGTGTTTATTGCATCGAATGAGTTTAATAAAGACTAGAAATGACTAAAAAAGATTGTCTTATGTAAACTTATCGCTTTATCGTTTTATTGGGCGTAATTAAAAAACTGAGTCAGTTTGGGATTGGCAGGATTTGTTTATGGCCCGCTGAGCTATGAGAAAAAGCAATGTGCTTTTTGGCTATGTAATTGTCTTAATGGCTGCAAGACAGAATTTTTTTTTAACTTAGCGATTACGACAAACTTAGTGAAGGTACCTGTTGCATAAAACTTAGCGTGCTGAGATTTTCTTAAAATAAAACTTATTTCGCTAATGTAGAATTGGATGTGGGCCCAGTTTAAATTTCAACATGGGAATATCCCTTTGAGACATTTAGGGAGATCAACCTTTCCTCAAGCTTGATTTTTAAAAAAGCTTAAATAATAAAATGTACTGTTTTGTTTTTAAAAAATTAAACAAAGAAAATTTGGTTGAAAATATATTCACAAAAGTTGAAAAAGGATAAATTGAGCCTTGATTGTTCAAAATAACCAAAGGTTATTCCGATTGACAATATTTAACTTTTTTTTCCATTTAACTTAAAACAAATGTTGACCACCATATTCAAGTTCATCAATATGTCTATACGTGTAGAGCTAGAAAATAAAATTGCTGTAGATATTACTCAACACACTTTCTATACACGGGACTCAATAGGTTAGACACAACAGGCACAATACTTTTTTTTTTACACACCCCGGGGTAGGAAGTAAGATGCGCAAACACTGGGGTGAAGTTTTAACTTTTCAATCACAATAGAAAATCTTTGACAAACAAAAGCATGTGATTTCACAAGAAAATTGTTGAATTTTTATTTAAAAAATAATAAGTTAACATGATTCTTGTAAAAGGCAGGAACAAACGCTTTGGTAATCATATCAAGTTTTATACGAAAATAGGGTAAATTAAAAACACACTAACATTATTCTATCACAGGGACACTTAATTCAATTAGCACGTCTACAGATAGCTCACTTTCGCACGATTGACATTCCACCACACTGCCTGTTTAATAAAATAAGATATTAGCTGATTACCCTCTTTAAAAAAAGACTGAATCTAGTAAGACTTAGTATTGTTTTCATTCAATCACTTAAAATATACCGATACATTGCATCATGAATGTACTCACTTAAAATTTCATAACAACCATTAAATCATAAAACAACTTATAACTCTCCTCCCACCATCAATACTTAGAAAAAATGCAAAAATCATCATTTGTTTAATACAAACCAATCATTCAGTCAGCGAACGTCCATTAGGTAAAAAAAAAATCCCTTGGTTTTCAAATTTAATATAAATGATTAGAGGCAGATTCATAATTCAAGACATTATCAGGAGGAAAAAAAAAGTTCCCTGCAAGTGAAACACCCGCAAGTTTGCTATAAATCCTAAAATGTGGCAAGGTTTGTCAGTTACCTTTCTGAATGAATTTTCAGTCACCAAAACATTGAGATTGCAATACCAAAATTAATGCTGAGTAATAAAAGGGACATGCCAATAAACATTTTTATGGTTGATGGCATAAAACTATTAAAATACAATTTGCATAAGCTGCTGAATATAACTAATAGAATATAACCAACAACAAACAGTCCTTTTTTGTTTTGCTTTAGAAAAGTACAGATTAAATACAACCTTTCATACATCAGGGTGTCCAGGGAAATCCTACATTAAATAATCCTACCTCATTGTATGAAATCCTACCACTAACAAAGGCACATAATTATAGCAATGTACAGCAGACTCATCGAGAGGCTATCTGTGTCAGCACATGCTGCAGTAAATGGTGGTTGATCTTTGTTGTTTTTTTTAAACCTAGAGAATTCGATTTAGTGAATGTCAAAATTGATTGTGATCCTTGCGAACGGTCTTGGCATTTAGGTGCTTATTTGATGACGTGCACGTTCAAGGCCTGTCCTGGTTGTCCAATTAGATACTCTTTTGAAAAATATTTGCACTTAAATTTACTAGCATCAGACTTGCACTTAAATTTACTAGAATCGTCTGGGTGCTCTGATAATCTTAGAACTTTGGATCTGTCAATCACTTCCTATTGAAATAGAAGTTTGTAATACTTATACTAGTGTCCTTTTGTAGGTATGTATAGGCCTAGACCTACCATTATCTACACCCTAAATATGAAATTACCATGGCTATCTTTTTACCTCTAAGAGTTTAAAATGTGGAACCTAAATGACCCTGGCCCTATTTAGAACCTATATCTACATAATAGGCCTAGACTCTAGATCCCATTTTGATTTAAAAATTAATAACATTGATAGTGAAAGTAAAAGAAAACCAGAAGCAACATTTAATATGCAGGAAATAAGAAAATGGCGTTGTCATTATTTTATTTCGCATTTTTATACATCTATATTACAACCTATCCTCCCCCAGACACAACACCAATGGTTTTTACCTGATCAAAATCCTACTTTTCCTACCTGTTTAAAAATCCAACATTTTTCCTACTTTCCGATCTGAATGGACACCCTGTACATTTATCTTCTCAATATAATTTGAACTTAAAGCATGGGGTCCTATATAAAAAACAAGTGATAAAAACAACATAACAGGTTAAACTGCCTAATTCAAAAAAACCTTTAACTAGTTTAATATCCTCTGAAGAATCTTGTACAAACTTTACAACGTCGAAAATAAAAGATTAACAGGTTGACATTTGTTTCAAATATAATCATACATGTTCATTCCACAAGTTTGTACCACGATAAATTATTAAAAGATACTTTAACTGTCAATTAAAAAAATATTGTTATCCCGGTACAATCTGCCACACACTCACACAAAGGCACATTACACCAAATGCATCTGGACATGCAGAGTACAATTCACCCTTGACAGAAACCACAGGGCACACTTACAAAAATATCAATCACCTTTGAAGTTGCTTCATACAATTAATTTGAAACACAAAAGCACCTGCAAAGTTTTCTCTCATTTCACAGTCGCAACAAGCATAGCTAGATCATAGTGAGATCATATGTAATTATTTTGCCACTCATGCTCTTGTCTGAAGGCTCTCAGATCAAACACAGGGCCACATTGCCTATTCAGGTATTTCTCACTGGCATGCACTATATTACAAATGTGAAATATCAAGTACTTGTGAAATTTGGAAAATTTTCACTAAAAAAAAAGCATTTGTTCGTCATCAATGTTCAAGTTGGTGTAAACTCTCAGCGCTCCAGAGCCTTCTCGTGCCAGTTTTTTTAAAGGATGTGATTTCAAATTCTATTAATTCTTTTATAACAAAATCTGAGTATCATGATTAAACAATAATTTACACTGTTGGAAAATTTAAAAAAATAAACGAAAAAAGAAAATTGCTTGAAAAATACAACAGCTCATATGCAAAAGAAAAATATAATACTAGTAACTCAAAGTTGAAATCACACTGCAGAAAAAGGCTGGCGCTGTAAGTTAGATACCAGATCCACAACTGAAGCTTTCCTAAATTTTAAATTGTTTTCCACCCTTGTGAGATGCTCAGGACACAAAACATGTCATGAATCAGGGTGGTGGAAATTGACCCTGAAACAAGACATTCAGTTCAGTGTCCAACCAACCGTAGCGTCCTGACATGGTTTTGTCAAATACATGTGAGAATTCTTCTCTCTCAGTTCCATCCTTTACTAGGCTTTTGTGCCAATACAAATATAGCATAATTTCACGCTTGACAGAGTATCATCTGTACTATCACATCAACACACATCTAGCTCTACCTCATGCTTAGCTGAGGAGCCATTGACTAAAATTTCATTGGAAGGATTTCCTGAGTTCTCTTTCTCTGAGGCCTGTGTCTGCATTTGAGGACTAAATGCAGTGGCAAGAGGAAAGTGACAGTGACATTGAGATTGGTAATCAGAAGCCTCTTGTTCACAATGACCTAGATCACCATGGCCCAATGATTCAAGCACATCCACACAGTTCTGAGGAATGGAAAGTACATCTTTAAATATCACTTGGGCCTAAAGATAATTTTTAGAAATGTGTAAATAGGAAAAATTCAAGAGAATGCATTAACAATACATGTAGTTGGTTTGTTCTTCAAAATAGATATTATACATATTGAAAAAGGTATTCAGACACAATCCAATTTTTCTTTAACAGTGGACACCATCAATAATCTGAAGCCCTGTACAAAGTTTTTTCTGCTGACCCATCTTATATGAGTCACTCAATTCAACAATATCACTAAGAATAACACCTATCCATCTAAACAAGTTGCACTTGTGCTTGATAAAACTAAAACAGTTCCAGCGCACTCAAGGCAAGAGGGAAAATAGCAGTAATAGTATAGCTATGCCATCTTCTTTAAAACAATATTAATTAGTATGCAAGACTAACGAAATGATGAATCCCAACATGTGAAATAATTTTAAACATTTACAATCCACAGCCTTGTACAAAATTCTTCTGCTGACCCTTCTCATATGAGTCAGTCATTTCAACAATGTCACTAAGAATACCACCCATCCATCTAAACAAGTTGCACTTATCCTTGATAAAGCTAAAGCATTTCCAACGCACTCAAGGCATGAGGGGAAAATAGCAGTAATATTAAAGCTATGCTATCTTTAAAACAATTTTAATTAGTATGAAAAGTAAATTATTGAAGTATAATTTGGAGTGAGCAAATACTAACGTTTGCAAAACTAATAAAATGATAAATCCCAACAAACAAATAGCATACTACCTTGATTGTTACCCCTTTAATATTGGAATCCAAAGTTGTGGCTATCGATATGGCTTCTTTCTGCCGAGAGTGATCAAGTTTATACATCATGCGTGCACCTGTAAAAACGATTGGTTGCAGTAGAAGATTAAAGGGAGGCTCAAAGTTTTAGTCTAGATTAATGAACTACAGATCTTCTGGTCAGCCACACCTCATTTCATATCCAAAGAATTTGAAAATACTGCCAGACTCACTAATTCATATCTCTGTTAGCTATTTTTAATTAAGGCCATCTGAGACCCTTTGACTATCAATTTTTTGTTAATCAATTTACCCTCTATCAATAAAGAAAGGTGTGACGCAGCCTAAAACTGTTTAAACTTGCGTTTGAACCAGGTAAATTTTGTGAAAATGCCCATAAAAAAGCAAAATAATACTGTGACAACGTGTTCATATCTTGCTTGAAACATACCCTACAAAACCTTTTGATATCAATGGAATCGTCTTTTTGGGTATTAATATTAACCTAATCATATCACTTAAATATAAAATTTTTTTAATCTATAGCCATGTATAACCTTGAAGTAAAGATAGAAATAGGGAAGTCGGAGTGAAGATATAAATATCAATGTTTTTTTGTTTTTTTTTAAGAAATACAGATTCGTCAAGATGTTGTTGAGTTGGTTTAACGTCCAACATCAGCACTATATAGGCTATATTGTGGACCAGCCCCAAGACTAACATCTGACAATTTTATGTGCTGCCACACACGAAACAGGGCGGGGACGCCATGACTCCTGTCTCAGCCGGTCACATTATACTGACACTGACCCAACCAGTAGGGAGAGCAATCGCCAGGGCTCTAACACGGACCTTTTGCGTCTGAAACTGATGTTCTACCCCATTCGTCAAGATAGAAAAATTGGTAATAATTATTTGAATAGAGTCAAGATGGAGAGATCTGTATTGTTCAGACAAAGTTAAGATAGAGGTCTTTCTCATGATTCTTCATTAATACCATTTCATCTGCATTTTTAGTTTTAGATTGAAGTCATCATACATTGTTTCCTTGTTTAAAATAGGTAAGTTTCCTTTCTTTCTTTTTGTTTTTTGAAGCCAGCACAGTTAACTTTTTCAGTTTCACTTGAGAAAGTTTCTTTTTGGAACTGATTGGTGCTCAAGAAACATTATACCAGCACACTACAAAAGCATGCAATACCTGCAATATACTTATTATATGTAATATTTTCATGATAGTATACTTGTTGAGCAATAACGAAACAGCTAGCTCAAGGCTGCCACTCAAGTTCGATGAAATCCACTGATTTTCAGTGTGGTCGTGTGGGGGCCGAAGAGGGGGTCTGATGTGCCACCGAACCCTGATGCTGAAGGAATTTTGTAATTTTAGCTCCTAAATATAGCCCTCAGAGAAGTTTGGAGAGCAGATGCACTGTGCTTTCCCTTTTACATCAACTTTCACAATTGACTCACCGACACTCAATAGGATCGATATTCCCAACTACTTTTCATTCTAACCACTTAAAGTTTAAGCTCCACGGATTGGAACATCCTGGCTTTGAGTCCTCTTTCTTTATTCGGTCCTTGAGCCGTATTCATGAGCGGTCGTAAACAAGGCCTAAAAAAACTGATGTAGTTAGTACTAAATTTTTGCGTAGACTAGCTACCTCTAAAAAAATGAGGGAAAGTCTGAAAATGTAGACGCCATTTTGAAATTTAGTAGAACTTCGTTAAAAAATTATAAAAATGAAGTACCCAAAACTCAAATCTATTATTAATTTCTTTATTCCTATGAACTACTGGGTGGAATCTGTAATTTGACCTACTTTTCAATTTTTAAAAAATTATAAAATGTGTGAATGCACCTTAAGGTGTGACAAAAAGGTAAAAATAAACCATAAAACAACTAAAATATGACTAAAACAACACAGAAGTCATTATAATTGATTTTTTATAGGTTTTAGATAAGACTTGCGACCAAATTTTAGCCCTTAGTCCTGCCTCAGATCAGGTGTAAACTTGCATCAAAATTTAGTACTAGGAAATTCCCATGAATAGGTCTTAGATTAAAGTTACGTCCAACTTTTAGACCTATGCCTTCACATGAATACGGCCCCTTATCACAGCCTCGCAAATGAACCGATACTTAACGTTTGAATGACCCAAGAGCTGATCTTGCAGACATTAATACCCCAATAGATTATTACTGAAATCCTTCTTAAAATTTAAGATCTGCACCCAAAAATACAGTCTAGATCTAAATTTAGCTCTGATGCGCTCTAAATTTTGGACTTTAGAGAAGTTTTTACACAAACTGACATCAGTCGATTGTCGATGAAAATTGTCTTTCTTCCATCAAAAATTTGAGGTTAACATTTGTATCATTTGGTCTTCAAACTCGCAAATGTCAAAAACATTCCACGCCATCTATTCGCCTTAGATAAGTAGGAAACGGCAGAGATCAGATTGTTTCGCGGTATCATCTTGAATTGACAACTGCAGGCAAATCGGGTATTTCCCATATGCTCGGAACTGTACAGAAGTTAACAAGAAAATATGAAGTAAATATAATTATTCTTATTACCGAATTTTCAGCCCTCGCGATATCTCAGGTTTGCTTTTTTTTTTTTGTCCTCCGATGGTTGCTAGGGTGCCAAACAGGTGGGGAAAAAAACAATTGGCCATCCCTGAATTGTAACATTATTTTAAAAAAGTATGATCGCGGATGCACTAGAAAAAGTTGGACCAAGAAAGTTTGAACACATTGAAGGGGAGCGGATCAACACGAAGCAACCTATTCTCGACACACTACCAGTCGCAGAAGTAACTGGTGCTTTTAGATACACGTATTTGCATCCATATTGTTTTAACAGACACAGGTCCAATCGAATGACACTGTAGACCTATTATCGATACCGCTCAATGGTAAACTTCAGCAATTTTTGTTGTTACAGTTGCACATTAAATTTTCTAGGACACGGACCGGATCAGGTATTAAAGTTATTACCCATACCGTTGAAAGAAAACACTCGCGACTTGAGTTGTGTTCTGATAACGCATACCGGGTCAGATCGGATGACATGTTTTCATTTCGATACCGCTCAAAGGCAAATTCCGTGATTTGTGATAAAAAAAGAAAAGGGGGAAAATACGGAAAAAAGTAGCAACCAGATCAAAGTCGCGGATTTCTGCGGAAGATTATGATCGCTGCCACCTCTAATCATTTTCAACGGAAATTTGATTGGAGTATATGTCTTCAGCAGTTTAAAATTTCACGGAGAATTGCCAGATAGCAGCACAGAAAGAGCCCCAAAACTGGCTAAAAACACATAAGGTGGACCTTCACTGCACGTAGGCGGATCCACGGACGACCCACTAAAAATCTGTGAATCCACGGATGAGTGGCAGCCCTGCAGCTCCTTTGGCATTCATTTCACTTAGAGAACCTTCTCAACACAACCTTACGAGATAGGCAAAAACTATGCTTCATATTTTGAATTGCACAATGTCTCAATACTGTTGGATGACTCATGAAAAATCAGCATAATCTCACGACTTTGCAGGTCCCACTTTATTTGGTTGTAAAGTATAATCAATCAATCAATCTCCCCCCCCCCCTCAAGTCTAAATCGGGTCGCAAATTCTTTCAAGAGGAGATTATCATATTAAAATTGAACAATTGTTAGCATTTTTTGTCTCACCAGCCAACCTATGGGGCAACGAGTCCATATTTCTGGAGAGAAAATCAGTATTGAGCTGCAAGGCAGTTTGGCCTTTATAGATTTTCTTCATCTCTTGCTCTATCACAGTCTTAGAGGGCTCAGAAAGTTCACCTCTTTCTTTCACTGAAATGTATGTAAAGAGATAATTATATACATATAAATCAACTGTAAAAACCTCAAAAAAAGAAGTCTATTTGAATTTCGCAAAAGAGGAATTTTGCAAGAAGATAGGTTATTTTAGCCCTCTTTGGGTCTATAAGAATGGGACTTTAAATTTAAGTTTTTTCTAGTTTGATGCTTTTAATTTAAAGACACCACCAATATGCCTTACAAAAATAATATCTGTCAAGCCGCATTCAATGCTCATTGCTGCCTAAGACATGGTTTTAGAAGCAAATGGTTTGGGAGAAAATTCGATAAATGCAATTTTTCAAATAAAAGTTAGCAGCTGTCTACATTTTTTAACACTTTTGTGAAATCGCAAGTACCCTACCGTATTGCAGGAAATGGATGAGACAAATATGAAAATGGGGATCAGATCTATCAGCTGTCACCCCTCGCTTGATTGACTGGAGCATTAACAAAAGTTTTCCTGAAAGAGAAAGCAAGATATAGTATAGACATCAGGCATCTAAAAAGACACTAAAATTCAGTATATATAATATTAATATAAAAGCACTTTCTGAGACCTATTGGTACACCTATCCGTGAGCTAAGTGCCAAATCAACTGTGTGAAAATGCAATCAATATATGAAAATTGCCAGTTATTGAGCCCCCCTCCCCATAAAAATTTTGACTGTTAGCATAGTAGACTTAAGGATATTGCATATTCACAAAATTTGAATCTCTTAAATAGTTAAAGTCACAAATGATGTTAAGCTACAAAAAGAAGAAATGCAAACAACTGACGGAACAGAGCGTATTTTATTCAAGATTTCATTATCATTTAAAAGTTTGCATCAAATCCAATCAATACCTTTTCTTGAATAAATTTCATAAGCTTTTACATGGACATCAACACAGTTTGCAGAAAGATTTTGCAGCGGTTTCAGGAAATAAATGGCTTGTTCCAATGGATCATCCACCTAGGAACAGAACAAAATTCTGAGATAAGATCATGATAAACCTTAGATGCCTTCATGCTAACACCACAAAGCATGGTACTCAAAGCTGATGTAGAAAAACATGAAATTGGAGAATCCTCTCCATATGGAAGTGACATGTAATCATTGAATTATGGCAGGGCAAATGAGACTTATTTGGTTAACAAAGGGTTTAGAAAACAAAAGAACAGCAGAATATAAAATATCTGAAAACTCAAATTTGCCTTCCTTCTGAAAGTAAAAGAGAGAAAACAACATTTTTTAAAAGATTAATATGTGCAAGAACTTGCTATCACCGTGAAACGCATTTCTCTCTCTTTATTTTACTAATCTGGGAAGCCACTTTTGGCATCGAATTCAGCTTAAGAATGCATGGGCGGGGGGCAAAAAATTTCCAAGCCTGCAAAACAAGTAAATTTTGATAAATTTACTGGAAAAGCCTGCAACCAACAGGTTTTCTTAGGTAGGCCCTACTGTTATCATACCACTGCATGCCTGCTTTTTATACAGATTCATAAAAAATAATAATGAAAATTGGGAACCCTTCTTGAATTAATCATTGCAATTTTGTAAGCTTCATTATGTTTGATAGGCAAGATTCTGGAACTGTTTTTAATTAATGAGGATTTGAGGCATGACATGCTTTTTTTTCTTTTAAAGAGGCCACTTTTTGTGACAAACCCTGTACCTAAAGTATTATTAATATGAATATAGCGCTAATAGGCTGTGAAAAAAATAAGACCTAGGAAAAAAAAAACATTGAAGTCGTACTGGTATTGTATTTTTTTGTCCGCAATTTTTGAACGAGATGTTTGCTAGATTGAATTACTGATTGAATACCTGAGGATATTCATTTATCCTTTCCTTCCATAGACTTAAGTTGTTTTTCAATGTCTTGTATGGATATAGAAAAAAGGACTAGTTAAAGCTATTAAATGTTGATAACAAGAACCTTCCTGAGTTAATTTTTCTTGTGGTGAAAATAGTCATATTTTTACTTTCGGTGTCAGTTTTTCTTCATGACTGTGAATGATGCACTGAGCGTATGTGTCTGCGTCCTTTGTCAAAAGTAATAATTACAACACTCCTAATTTTTCTTTTAAATGTTTAGAGACTGAAGAAAAAAAATCACTAAGGATAGTCATAAAACTGTAAGATATTGCTCTCAAATACACATGTCAATGGACAGAGTAAGGCTATAACCTAATGTATATCGGAAATACAGAAGCGCCAGGAGTCTTTCAGTTGAAAAAAACAAAAAAGGCTCTCTTTATAAATATATTTGAAAAAATATTCCTCTCAAATACACATGTCAATCTGCCATATTAACTATAACCTTGTGTATATCGGAAATACAGAAGTGCCAGAAGTCTTTCAGTTGTCATGTCATCGAACAATGAAAAAAACAAAAAGGCACCCTTGGAAGCAGATTAGTGGCTTCTGCATCCCTATCTCAGATTATCGCGAGCATACAAGGGCCACACACTATAATCTGAGGCAGTGTAACTCCTTCCCAGTTATCCAATTATTTGCATGTGGGTACAACATGTACATCCCTATGCTCTGACCACAAGCATCAGTAACATAAAAGTCGTGTCATGGACCACAGAAACATTAGGCACCGTGACTGGTTGTTCAGTGGAACTAAATTGCTACCAATCGTCTGTAGCTGTACTTGAAATAATTGTCACAACATTCATTAATGCACAGTTCTGATTTGTTAATGACACATCAAATAGCACTTGCAGCCATTGCACCATTGAAGTCGACCTACAAGAGAAAATAGCTTACCTAGACACCTATAAGAAAATGTAATCATCGATAAAAATTTAACTAACAAAACTGATACAAGTCTAGTAGTATTGTATGGGTAATTATAACATCCATAGCTCTTGGTCACTGCCCACACCCAAAAAAATATGGGAAGCTACTACCAAGCATTGATTTTTATTCATATTGAGAAGCCACCAAGTGGTACTCTGAAATATTTATAGGCCGGCATGCCTGCACTTTCCCACCCATAAGAATGAAATTTAAAAAGAGAGACACAATCAATTTAAAAAACAGATATTTGGTTTTCCTGACAAAAGATAACCTTTCTGTACAAATCATTGCATAAATTTAAAAAATAAATAAATAAACAAAAAAAAAGGAAAGACACCACCAATTAGAACCTGCACTGTCTAGAGACCTGTTTTTCTTGTATTCTTAGGGGGCGGACCACTATATATTCCTTCTTTTCATCAACAGTCTTAGCAATATATCATATAAGACACTATTTCTAGTTTGCCGTGACATAAAAATGGACTGCTAAGTAGTTGTACAAACAATGAACTCACTCTGGCGAGCTTGTCAGGTATCAACTCTTCCTCTTTGGGTCCGTCCATTTCTCCATCAGTTGTTTTATTTTTGTTATGGTCTCTTTTTTCTTGCTCAGCTTTCTGCTTCTCCCTCTCCAGTTCAGCTTTCTTTTGGGCCTTGCGCTGCTTTCGTTTGATCTTTTTGAGCTCACTTGGTGTCAGATTTTCTAAGTGAGAAAAAGTTTCAATCTATTTTTTTTAAATGTATATTTATAGAATGGATTCTTTGAGTATGATTTACCATATGGAAAAAAAATCTTTCTATTCAAGAAAAAAAAAATGGGTGTAGATTAAACAATACAGACAATCCTGTTAAATTGTATTTGAAATGACTATTGAAGAGAGATCAAGCACCCATGTTTTAACAATAATTAAGAATACTCAAAACCAAAAAAAATAAATAAATAACGACAAAAATAGATGCTTACCAGAATTTAAATCTCCATCATTGTCACCTTCTGTGAGTGGGTGATCATGTAAATGTAAATATATCTGCAATAGAGTATGAAAAACAGACCTTATTTGACTAATCCGTTAACCCCTCTCCGAATCAAAGGCTGACAAAGGGACATCAGAAATGATGTTTTTTTTAAATATGCAAAGTAATTTGTCTCGTTCTGACTAACGTGTACGATGTGTAGTTTAAAAATTTCTACTGAGTTTCACCTTATCAACAATTACCATTTCAATTAAATGTTATTCATTAAAAAAAAAAAATATATATATATATAACACTTTCATCAATTATTAGCATTAATAAAAAAAAAAAAAGGAAAAATTTCACCCACCTCTGCGGCTAACAAAGCAATTTTGGAAAAGAATGCATGGCCCCGCAATGAGTCTTCTAGTCTTAAGAGACTGACATATGATCGCAGTGTCATTTTTCTCATGCAATACGTATGGAAGTCAAACTGGTCCTCAATGATCTCTGTAAAATGCTGCCAGGAGAAGGAAAAAGAGTCAGTACTGAACCAAGAATTCAGGTGACTGCAAATAGGTTATATACATGTACAATACCAGGTTAATATAAAAATATGTCACTGACATTTAGGATATGTACAATTTAATAAGTTCCTTTGTAAAACCTTTCTGTACTTGAAACATACAGTCCAGTTCATATAATTATAATGACTAGTGCTGTAACAGCCCCTCCAGGTGTAACAGTGTGAAACATTTCTTTACTTGAAACATAGTCCAGTTCATATGTAATGGTTAGTGCTCATAGTCCAGTTCATATAATGGTTAGTGCTTCAACGGCACCTCCAGGTGCAACAGTGTGAAACCTTTCTTTACTTGAAACATAGTCCAGTTCATATATAATGGCTAGTGCTGTAACTCCAGGTGTAACAGTAATTTCCCCACGCCCTCGTTGTCTCCTTTCAAAACATCGGAAAAATTTGCTGGTTTAACAGCATCCACAAGCTCTTTTTGTTATGGAACCTTCATTAGGAGGGGCTAAGCAAAACAGGCAGTGAGCGGGACATAGAATGCTACAAAGCAAGCTCATAAAAAAGCCTCTCAAATCTACCACGTTTTTCTCCAATTCAGTATGTATCGTCCATCTTACATGAGCGCTTGTCAATGTACAGTGTGAACATTATGATTACAATAGAAATAGATGGGGCTTTCATCTCTAGAACCTGAGCCATTGTCCCCTTCTCGCCTTTCTTACACAGCTAGTTGTATAATGCACCTGTCAGCAGATCTATGAAAGAAAGATTTAGATCGGGGTCATACCTAGGGAAAGCAAATACAGATTTTTAGCGCAATTGGTCACTGCAAACCAAGATCTAGTTGATGACCAAGCTCATTTGATTCTGCAAACAATATTGACTTGAACACCAGCTTTACCATAAATTTAAAAACTACACTATGGACTGTTTGTGGTGTTATTTAGTAAAAGCATTATTTTGATTGTTGCTGCTGCTGATCTTCATCTCAGTGTCAGAAACACCACCTCAGCAACATCCAGGCTTTACATGAACTAAATAACACAATACTTTTAAGATGGTTGGCTAACGAGCCTCTCACGTTTGCATAGATATATGAGTGAATGAAAGATAAAAGTGAAATGAAGAAGACTAGTCTAGTCTAGATCTAAATCTAGATCTTGAGTGAGAGATGAGAGAGAGAGAGAGAGGGGGAGGCGGAGACAGACAGACACGCAGATAAAGAGGAATCATAATTCAAGCAACTCTTTTAGTGCTGTCATTCTTTAAAAACCTAACCAGACAAACAAAAATATGCTCGATATGGTCCGGAATTGGTAAGGAGATTGTTGGATATTTTACATGTCTGTGATGAGAAAAATTGACAAAAACAAAAATCTATGCAAGCACAGAATATCGAACTCTACATTTTCGACAATTCTTGACAGAAGAGAAAAGATAGAAAAGGCTGAAGGGATTCCAGATTTGTTTCCAACATTCAAATAGAAAAGAAATAAAAAAACAAAATATAACACTACACACACAAAAAGCAAGAAAAGCCAAAAAAAAACCCAACAAAATAAACATCCTTTATTATGTAGGCCCCTGATCTCTTAGCTTAACTCATCTCTCGTGTGTTTAAACAAGGGACATTACTCAATTTTTAATTAAATTTCCCGCATTATGTCCATTAGTTTTTTGTTTTTTTTTTTTCTTTATATCTTTACTTTTAAACCGAAATTCAAATCAGACCGCCTAAAATTTCGGTTCAAGCGTGTTCCACTGTAGTACGTACTGGGCGATTAGCCAGATGATCACAAAGAAGGGGAGAGTGAGTGGGAGTGCTGACGATCGAGAACCGAAGGTGTGAGCCTAAAACCCGGAAAAAAAAATTGGACACCGCAAAAAGCCTGATTTCCAGGAAAGTTGCATCCCTGCATAAATATGAATTCAGTTTATTCCTGACAATTTTGAAAATGTTGGTGGAATTTTACTCAGAGCTGTCAAATTGTGAGGAGCTGCTATGTACCAGAAAGCTTATTTTGAGGCCTTAAAATGTGATAAAAGCACACGTGACTTACTCTGTCAATTTCATGGCACTTTTTCAGAGCTTCGCCCCATTTGCCTAATCTCTTGTATGCAAAAGCTGATTCAGTCTGAAACCACATACACTGCATCTCATTCAAATTTTCTACTGCTGAGATTCCTTCCTGTGAAAAGAGAAAAAAAGGACATACACAAAAAATTATGGGTGTGTTAAGTATCTAGAAAAAATCATATTAAAAAAAATCTCAATTGCAATCCTTAATGCTTCAATCAACTCCGGCAAACACTTCAAAAGCTGTGAAACTTGAGTGCTTACCGTGAAACTTGCTAATTCTTAGTATAAATTGATTTACATTTCTGTCATCATACCATCCGGAAATACACTTATTTATTTACAATTTATATCTTTTTAGCCTGTCTCTTATAACCTTTTAATGGACTACAATAAAATTTTTAAATTTATAGAATAGTTTTCTTGACAGTTAAAAAACGTAGTAATCTAGTTTTGCTCATCCCATTGTCACATTTTTAAAATGACACAAATTTTGTGTTCCAGTCAGATTTGGAAGCGGTGTAAAACTATGCTCAGTATGTTATAAGTTCACACGTACGGCTAGACATATTTAGTTTCTATTGGACATACTGAAACAAACAAAAAAATCAAATTAAAGCCTCAACCAGTTGTGTGAACGGAAAAGCGCGTGACAAAACTGAAAGGGAAAAAAAAATGAAAAAATTTCAATCTAGATCTAGGTTTGTTTTGGGCGATATTTTTGAAGTAGACATTTCCTTAACTATTTCGAACATAGTGTTTTCTACTCTCATTACCATTCTCATATATTTCACATACAGTTAAAACATACACTGTACCGATCTCCGTATAATTTTCATTTGAGAGTAGGTCACTGCAACCAAGTAATACAGGTAGTGTTGTTGATACGCACAAGTACCAGGCTTAATGCTAGAGAAGCAGTTTAGTTTAGTTTAAGCCTCTTGATTCCTTGTGGAACATAGTGCTGCAGCAACTACCCTGTACCTGACTCAGTTTTGGCTGGTCCTCTTCAGCTCGGCCCATGTGGTACCAGCAGCTTTTATTTCTGCGTCGGTGCTTCTCCGCCAAGTCTGTTTGGGACAGCTGACCTTTCTTTTGCCTTGGGGATTCCACTCCAGACCTTGTGTTACCTTGGGGGTTCCTCTCCACGGCTTGCCTTGTGATGTGTGATACCGTCTTTCTGAGTGTGTGGCCTATCCAACCCCAATTACGCTTTTCGAGGGGTTTGCTTAGTTCTGACCCAGTTCTTTGTTTGAGACAACTTCAGGCCACCAAACGTTGAGGATGTTTTTAAGGCATCTGTTGGTGAACGTTTTGTGGTGCTGGTCTTGGTCGCACGCCACATTTCAGAGCCACAGAGAAGAACCGACTTGATGTTAATATTGAAGATTTGGATCTTGTTGCTGACTTACAGATTGGCTTGAGCGTGTTGTAGGTGTACCTGGCCTTGTTGATTCGGCATCTTCATCTTTGCTAACAAGACTACCAAGATAGACACACTTGTCAACCTCTTTATTTTTTTGTCAGTAGTCGCAATGCATTGGCCTGTTGTTGATTTTCATGGCTTCAGTCTTTCTGATATTTATCTGGAGTGCAGTTTTCCCAGCTTCTTCTGCCACAAGACAGGGTTTCTCTTGTACGTCTTGTTGCTTGTGGAGAAGGCCGATGTATGAAAAGTCAAGATCCTCCAGCTGCTTCATGAGGGTCCACTGGATAGCTGTCCTTCGACCTATTGTAAACCAGTCAACAGTGATGCCAACTGGATCATTATTTTTTTACTGAACTTTTTCACGAACCAGTACAGCAGCGTACCGGTTTATGAACTTCAAAAATTGCCCCAATCAATGTAGTAGTATATATATAAACATACTATTTTTAAAAGCAAAATAAGAACAGTGTACTTCTTAAATTAAGTTTATTGGTATGCTTTATTTTAATTGTATTGAGAGAACTTATAAATTTTACATTGCATAGTGAAGTTGGAGAAAATGAGGGTGATTAGCAGACCTGGCTAATTTTCAAGGCTTCATGGGCACTGATGTGTTATTTTTTGCATGGCTATGCAGGGCCCTTTTTGCTGTTGGAACACTAATTGCCCCTAGCTTTACATGTAATGCAGTAAGCACACTAGCTTAACTTTTGGTATTAATCCGATAAGAATTTGATATATTTACGTCTTTCTAGTCTAACCAATGCCAATTTTCACTCCTTTATCAATTTCTTTAATGTCCATTGGACCAACACGATTGACGAATTCCACCACAGACCAAACTTTAGGCCTATAGATCTAGATTTTGATTCTAATCAATAAATCATGAATGCCTGGTCTAGATCTACATGAAGTCCTTAGATCTAGATACTCCTCCTACTGTCCTGGTTTAAACCTAGACCACGCCTATGCAGTGGCAATTTGAATCGCACAAAATACATCCAACTGAAGTCTTTGATCGAGAATAGTTTTCACACAGATCCGATGTTCCTAACTACCGGTACTAAAGTTGAATGACCGGATGTTGTTACTTTGTTATTGAACAACGCATGCTCAGTGATGTTCGTACTTTTTCCAGTTCGCTTAAATTGTTTTTCTCGTTTCCGTAAGTCAATTCATGACTGAACTGAGATGTACGGAGAACTTTGACGGACCTTGACGGAACTCGGACCGGCGACTTAACACTGCATACTCTAATGACTGCTCGATGATGATAGGCATGGTAGCGATGTGGTCTGTGCATGAGCAATCTTGTTGGAAACCTGCTTGCTCATCACCTAATCTCTTGTCCAGGGTGGACTTCAGCCTCTCCTACATGATTCTAGTTAGAACTTTGCCCGAGATTGATAGCAGCACGATTCCTCGCCAGTTACCGCAGGATGACTAGTCCCCTTTCTTAGGCAGCTCTACAAGGTGTTCTCTATTCCAGTGTTCTGGAACTTCCCTCTCGTTGACAGATCTTGCTTATGAGTGGGTGCAGCATGTCAGTCGAAGTCTGTATGTCAGCCTTAAGAGCCTCAGGTGGTATCCCGTCTGGGCCCGCAGTCTTGCCTGTCTTGAGAGACCCAATGACCTTGGCGATCTCTGCCCTACTGGGAGGGTTGGTGATGTCTAGGAGCTCAGTTGGGGTTGGGATTTCTGGTGGGGCTGGTGTAGCGGGTCTGTTGATTGTTTCCTTGTAGTGATCGACCCATCTTGTTCTCTGCTCTTCCTCGCTGGTTATGGTGTTAACGTTTTTTAAACATTTAAAGATAAGATCTAGAATAAATTGGTGCCGAATATACCACAAATTAAGTGCTTAACTGTAAAATTTGATCTTGATTATGTGGAAAAAATCAAGGTTTATTGCTAATACCAATACAAGTAGTAGAAACAGGATCTCCAGAACACTGCTTCGTGTGACCTCTTTTAATGGCAAAGAAATGAAATTGACAGGAAAAGATGTGTTTCAAATTTTGGGCATGCACCAACGCTATTTTTTAAATTTTTTATTTCAGCAATAAATCTCCTACAATAATCAACTGTATTTTTTAAAGGTTGTCTTAAATTAGTTTAGACGATGTGTAAAGTTGGCCTTTCAGACCCGTCATGACCTTTTGAGAATGGCTCATATACACAGTGGATAACACACAAAAATGACACCATGTCACTAATATTACAAATATCTGCCTTTGATAGATAATTTAGGCATCACCAATGATCACATAATGGCAAAAAATTTGCAATGACATTGACAACAAAGCATTTCAGTGACAGTCGAGGCATAAGAATTCAACTTAAAATTATTGTTGAGTTTATTAAACACTCATCATACCCTTGTAAACTTGGAGCACATGTCAGCTGCCTCTTGAATTTGATTAGCCCGGAGCATATATTTAGCGCACTTTGAATTGATGCAACGATCAGCAGTGTCCAGTGATTGAGCCTCATCCATCATCTCTACAGCTTTACCCGTATCACCTGCATGCTAAATAAAACATAGCAAGTATGTTTATTCACTCAACTTGATAAAATGTTCATGAAAACATAGGTGCAAATAAGTAGAGTGGGAGGGATAAACAGAAAGAGAAATAATAAATAGAGAGGGAACGACCCATTGGATAAAAGGGGATGGAGTGTGTTTAGTCCAGTGGTCTCTGAGCTTGCGCTCTTTTGCCAGGATAGAGTGTGTAAGACAAGGATGCCAACAAGACATGGCGAAATTTCTGGAACTTCGAAAGTTGAGAAAGAGGGGGGTGGGAGTCAGGGGCTGAACATTTTTTTTTAATCTTCGTACGTCTTAGAGAGGCACAAGAAGGTTTATGAGGCGATAAATGGCTGAATTTATTAAAGGAAATAGATGAATTACATGCACTTTTACTGGGTAACAGACATCTACAATAAAACAAAATGTGCAGCTGATTTTCATCACAGGTTCCATTAAGAAGTACAGATTGTATTTTTTTTTTGTATAAATGTATTTATATTTGAATCAACAAAGTTTATTTTTGTTCTACACCAGTTTTGCTCTAGGAAAAAAAAAGTTGATTCCCTTTCACTAAACCTTGGAGCAAAAAATATGCATATATAAGACCAAAAGGTTACTAGCAGTAATCCAGAATACTGTTCATAGTACAAGCAATGGGTCTAGGTGAATAAGGTGACACATTTTTAAAACCATAACCATTTAGTTGTATCTTGATACTATATGGATATTGATACTCCACTTTATTAAACATCCACAATATATCACTGATCTAAAAGTACAATACTAGATCTCAAATAACTGATCTTACTTTGTATATTTTTGCCTTTAGCACATAGAGTTCGATGAGAAGAGGAGTGTGCTCAATTCCTAGGTTAATGAACTCAAGAGCCTTTTCCACATTGTTCAAGTGGTCGAAATGCTGAGCCAGGAAATAGTATGTCCACAGTAGCACCGTAACAGGTTCAACTTCACCTGCACATCACCAGAGAGAGGATAAGATGAATTTTGACACTTAATTTGCTGATTAGGTGATATACTTCACAATGGTAATTTACTGACATAAGAGCCATAACTCATAATTTTTCTATACACTGCTGTTTTACTTTTGTTGCCACGCTTTTTCAAAAAAGACAAAATTAAGTGAGAAAAAAATGGTTTAGGAAGAAGATTGAATGCACTTTCTAACCATATACAACTTGACACATTTATGGTATAAGTAAAAGTTGTTGGCTAAAAAACCTGGTGAATTTTTGTGTATCCATTTTTTGTTTTAATGCCATTACACACATTAAAAACAAAATATTCACAGCAATTAAAAATATTAAAGCTATGAGCAACAACGCAAAGTCGATACCGAAAAAAAATTATTGTTTGGCCTTTGTAAGCCAAAATTATATCATCGGATATTTACTAGAACTAGAACCCAAAGCTAGTGTTTGGTCCTGTGGAAGCAACAACCCCCCCCCCCCCCCCCTTTTTTTTTTCTGAACGACGCAGGAGCAGGATTTTTTATGACTGGGCAGGAAACGGAAATCTCAACGAGTGAGCGGGAACTCTCCCAATGAAAGCGGAAAGTTGGCAGGTCTGTAATACCTATAGAAATGAAAAGTAGAAAAGTTGATCTACAGTGTTTAAACCAAATGCATCCTTCTAACAATTCTTTGCTAAAACGCACACAAAAAAAAACATTTCTAGCTGTCCGGTAAAGCCCGTTCTGACACAAAAATAACTATCGACTTTTCTTTCATTTGTTGCCAGATTTCATTGCTGTACAACAAATTAAGTAGTTTTATTTTTAACAACGCAACTCTGTTTAACGCCCGAGACATTTTTTGACGTAAATTGAACGCTTTTCTCCAGCCGCGTGATGATTTAATTAGCCTTGCTAGCTCTTGATGTCTACAAAATGAAAAATATAAAAATATTTCTTCTCATTGTCTCTTTTCCACCCTACTACTTTGCCCTCCTCACTCCTGCTATTCAAACTCAAATAATTCATTTGCTCGTTTGATAACTGACCCACAAGTGGTGTATAGTATAAGAAGAAACCCACATAGCTGCCAACTCTTGAGAAAGCAAATAGTGATTCTTAATGAGATTCGTCACTGCAAAGCTTCTTGTTGACCAAGAATATTAGATTCAGCTAGTGCTACTAATATTGAGTTAAAAACAGGCGTAACCATACTTTTAAAAACACAACATGGACTAGTATTATTAATTTTAATAAATGCGGGTGGGTTTTTTAAATTTGATTTGGTTGATTTTCATCGCACAGTGTCAGGGCACCAAGTCAGCAATACCCAGGCTTTGCTGAGCTAAATGTAACATTTCAAGACTGTTGG